>DWEE01003612.1:0-10358 GCA_018245755.1 Parelbella macleannani
GATATATATGTATGTATGTACAAATAAAATTAATTTGAGGGGGAACGACTCGGGTCGTCTCGTGCGTTATTTTCGTCGCCACCTTACGCGTCGACAATTATTCGGGAATTTCGAAAGATCACCCTGGAGCGCCGGTCGTTGCCTCCTCTGACTAATTCTTTTGTTTTTGGCTTGATCACTCCGACATGTCTTAAGGATAAACTGCAAAAATTTTTAAACGAATATCGCTTTAGTTGTATTATTTTTAATCATGTGGCAAATGAGAGCATGTGTAAGGTTAAATTGTTTTGACATGCACATGGATACTTACATTGTAATGTTACAAGTGACATTACCATGTAAAGGGCACTTATAAAACGAAGCTCGAGCATCTCACTCAAATTGTAAAATTGATAAACATTTAAATGTTTACGATCTCGAAGATAATATCGCGTTCGGCAAATTGCAGACGGAAGGTCCGTTTAATATCGATTCGAATCGCTAAATTCGATTCGAGTAGCCGACACGTAATATCGATCTGGCGCAACACGTACCTACACGCCACGAGTAATTTGGATGCTGCTAATTATAGGTGCTATTGCGGTTATAATAAGATCTTCCCAACTTCCCAGAAACGAGGCCGCCCGCTTTATTAATATTTATCCGATACACGCCGAATGCTCAGTCCCAAGCTAACTGACGCAGTCAAAGAAAACATGCCGGCCAGAAATAAAGTCGTAAAGTACCGGAACGATTTGAATCGATGTTCTCAGTGTGTATGCGGTTTTAAATGCACAAAAACTATCGATGAAACGTCGCTTGGAGAAAACATTTCAGTTTTTGACTGAAACCGATAGCACGAATTTGTTTACCGTGAACGTGCGGTCCACTTGTCGCCATAATGCACTTTATCGTTTATTTTTAGTCCATAAAATTTATGCGATTATTATATTCGACCAACAGCTGTTCATTTATGACTCCCAATGTTTCACGTTATTCATTAATTACTATGATCATGATAATGACTAATTTAAAGATAACTGAGTAATTGTTTATCTTAGACAGGAGATACATTTAATTAATAAATAGACGAATCTAACCCTCAACTTTTACTTTTCTTTTCCAGTACATTTTGTTCGAATTATTTTTACATTTAAAAATAATCGACCCATTAGTCACTCCACTGTTGGAATATGGGTCTCCTCTCATATTGAGAGGGTTAAGGCCATAGTCTGATATACAAATAAATATGACTGTAATGTTAGTATTACATACGTTCTATGAAATAAAAATAGAAAGTAATATACAACAGAAAACTAATCAGCCAATGCACATGATATTCCGAAGTGGCATTTAGTAGAACATTGCCTGTCTGCGAAGCGCCCTGTCTAGGAGGTATTATTAGCTATCCAACATTAAAACTTAAGAGATTGGTCTCACTGCAGATACGTTGTGTTATTATTTTTTTTTAAATAATGCCACTGAAAGAAATTTACTAAAAGTCAATGACATCTTTGAAAGTTAATTATTAATTTTGTTACATTTTGCATTAACTTCTCCCACACTATTCTGTTACTAACAAAAAAGTATCTAAATATTTTCTCCAAATTCAATTCCATTTAAAAATCCCCCGGGATGTTTTTTTCCTTATTTAATACTTGTCTTATTTAATGCTGTTAAGCTGTCCGAAATGATTTTCAAATCGTACCATAATTTTATTGTATCACGTAATTTAATTAGCATAAAATTATAAAAGATTCGAAATTTGAAATTGCAATGAATTCGCAGATTAATCGTTCGCCTTCGGCTTCCGTAGAAGCCGTTGCGCACGCGCATATTGCACGGACACGCAACGCATTTCGGTAACGAATGACAGACGTGCCTTCCGGGAAAGTAAAATTCCTCATCGATCGCTACAAATTTATATAATGGTAATTGTTATAATACATTTTTAACTACTTTAAGAAGATCTTCATCGCTATTTTTTTTTATTTTGTTTAGGCCAGCACATAATGTGACACGCACAAATGAACGATTTTGGAATCTTATTTTTACTTTTTATGAAATTACCTTCCATTTAATTAGTTATCCATCTCTGTACTGTAAACGCAAAGACCGATAAATAATGATTCAAAATTTTATCATGCAGACAATAACTTGTGTAAGCTCCTCGTTATAACTGGCACCAGCTCATGAAGAAGGACCTCGGGTGGGACCGAAACTACATACATGGTTAGACTATCACAAAAAACATACGAGAGTTCAGGTCAGTTCATAATTTAATCATATATATAGATACAGGCGAAATGTTTGATGGTACAATATTATCTATATCGATTGGATCGTTGTCAGACCAGACACATTTACAATGGCTGCGTGAAACCAGTAACAGATGCCAATTTACATAACCCATGTATTTCACATCCCCATATGGGTTTCCGAATTATAGGTAAATATTTCGTGATTGATGTTTAAATGTTCATTGTCGGTATTATAATACGCGGCCCGCGGTCGCCGGGAGTGGACGCGCTGGCCACTTGCCAACACTCCGGCCTCAAATTGATTTTGCCACTGTTGTACCAAAACTCTTTGCCCGATGTATTGGGGCTGTTAATTAATATTCATTTACTATAGACAATTACGTAACGTATGCTCACGTAATACAATATTTCGTACGTCAGATGGTAGTATATGACATTGTTTCATTCATCATTTAAGACACTATCGTTCAAATATTTCACAAATTCTGTTACATTCTATACATATGTATATAAAAGTTATCTAAAGTTGATTGTTCTTACGATAGTAATGTAATGGAATCATCATCATCATCATCATCAGCCTACTGCCACCAATTGCTAGACATAATTTTTTTTTTACTTTTATTAATAAAATTTGCTGGCAAATTGGCCGGAGCTCTTTTCGCATTGCTTTTTGCACTACATTGTCTTACCTTACATTGCCAGTAATCAATAGATGCTTTATGGTTACGAATGCTTAGTAACAAAAATATCCTTGTTCTTTCCTAATGCAACTGAATCTACTCTAAACAAAATGGCTACTAGTAGGGATTCAGCGGCTGAACTCGCAGCAGATTTGGGAGATGGTACCATTGATACATTATTACATAACATATTTCTGTATATTAATTGTAATTGAATAACAATTTACAAACTATACAAATTGTTGGACGCACTTACGCTATGATACAGTTTGAACTTTTATCCGCGACGCCTAGTATTGTCGTAACCTAAGACCCGTCGCACGTCTGGCTTGTCGCCAGTTTACTTTGCTTTAAATTGCTTCCACCTCTCAGTTCACATGCTTTTACGTATAAAGTTGCAAATTCATCAGGAATTAGCACTTTTAAAACGCTCTCTATCCTGTTGACACAGCTGAATTGGGGTAAATACTGTGTTAGTACATACATAATTTCAACGACAAGCAGAACTTTGTAGATAAGATTAATTGCAGGAATAAGATTCTCAGTAATATATCAGCGACGCCCTATTAAAGACGATAGTGCTCCAATCTAAGCGATAGTGCTACCTACTAGACGGGGTCAATAGTTTGGTAGAAATATTGTGCCACTACCCACATTAAGGGACGCTTAAGTAAGATGATGGCCACACCTTCACTCTGAAACACACATTGTTTTAATAACAATGATAGAATTAGGTACAGCGGTTGTACTGCCCGGGTGAACACTACTCATATTTTACCATCTACCCACATTAAGTTCTATTTAAAATTTGCCACTGAAAATTGAACACGGGAATATTCCACTGCATTTAAATTTTTTGAAGAACCTTGTAGTGTTCTAATTATATTTTTTCTATTTGACATTGCTAGTCGTTTGTCGACCGTTGCAGTGTAGTCATAGCACAAAAATTTTCGATTCTCCTTAAAGTAATTGGTGGTAGTGAGCTTCCGAAAGAGATTCATAAATTATGTTGCTAAGATACACGGGCTGCATGTATTGGTGCTCTTCGGGTGTCGTAGCAAGCTTATTTCCACTGGCCGTATGCCAACAGTCTCCGCTTGAAATTGCTTTTACTATACACTGTAGCAATGATATCATGGCACTGTATGGGATACCCGAGGTTGATATGTGCATATCCCTTCTTGTGTACTACAAAATGCCGCGAGCTTGTTTACACTGATTTCATATTTGTGAGAGAAAAAACATATGCTTAATCGTCACACATTAACCTACTGTTACATTTATCTGCGTTTTTAACACCAAATAAAACAGTAGCATTAATTTAACTGCTCTAAATGTAAACTAATAATAATAAGGAGCTTTAGACAATGTTATAAAATCACGTTAAGAATTTGAAGCTGTAAATTAAATATGAACAAAGCTTGGCGACTTCAAGACTCTTTGAATCATTTAGCAACAGAGAACAGTTTCTCTTCCATCTTTTTATGTCTTATTTCCTTTATTGTTCGTTTTTCTTTTTTTGAATAAGAAATTCAGCCCTTTACTACACAGTTAACGTATCCATTAGTTTTTATTAGGCAACTCTTTCTTATATTTACTTGTAAATAATTTACCATGTAAATGGGTACAATCCTAAACTGTTTCAATCATGGATGAATTATTTTTCTTGTAAGAGGAAGTCTTGGAGCATATGTTGGGCTAGGACGTGAGATACGTCAGTGATCAGCTGCCTATAGCAATTTTTTTAACCTTAATCAAGCCTATGACTAATAAACTGTTAACAAACAGGCCGATGTTAATTACCTTGACAAATTGCTTGCAATCTGATATAAGGGCCAAGGTACAAACGCCGGTACATACTCGTAAATTATCTAATTTCTAATAATTATCTAGAGTAATATTATTCAGGTCCACTTTTTACGGAACATCTTGGTAACAGCAGCGACTTATTGCCTTAAAATTTTCCGTTGCAACTCCTACTTCCTCTAACGCAGCGTATAATCTCGTGCCAAGTGCGAGTTGTTTTTCTTGTTTTATATAAAAACAAAGATGCGTATTGCGGCAAATATATCACCATCAGCGACATAACTACTTTTGTAATGTTACCTGAATCTTTTGTTTTAAGGGTACCTTTTATTGTTATTATATTTGCCGTTTTCTATGGCGTAACTTGAACAGTTCACAGCATGATACCCAACTAACATATTCATATGTGAAATCGATTACGTGGTTCAGATTAATCTTGTATCGACAAATTGTTTTTGCAAAACATTTCATAATCCGCTATAACAAAATCCCGACTCGTTTCGAGAAACCAGACTTAAATTTGAACACAATAACAACTCTAATATAACAAACAAAACTGAAGGTGCGCGTCCGATCATTACCGTCCCGAATTCCAATGACCCATTTGATCCACTCCTTTTCTTTTTCGCCTCAAATTTAATCAAATTATAGGTTGAGGCATATTATAATATTTCAATACTGCTCGACCGATACCGTTTGTGGAATTTTAGCTTTTTATTATTCAATTCCTTTTTGGATAATTTGAACGGTCTAGACGGAACAAAAAGTTTAAAAGGGTTTTTGTACCGGTACTGATGTTTTTAACTTTCAATAGCAATTTTCATGTCGACAATAAATTTTCTCAGGTAAACATAATAAATTAGAGTACTATACTAGAGTATGGAATGAAATATTTTATCAGAATCACAGAGAAACTGAACATTTAGGTCCCTTCTTAGGCGGATAAAGTAATAATGATTGAGCATATACTGTATCATAGCCTAATGTAACAACACCCTCTCTATTCAATGTGATAAGCGAGACGAGGACGGAGCTTCATGGCATTTTCATCTCTCGACACAGACGTGATGGAACAAATAAATGAATATAATACTAAAAATCCAGCATTTATAACTCAGTATTGGAAAAACAACTCCATTCGGAAAACAACAGAGTTCAGATTTTCAGCGATAGGTCAAACTTTTTAGAATTCCTGAGTTAAAAAAATGGGAATGCAATTTAATATCGACCCAATACGGCCGCTAATAGAGACTAAGGGAGGCGAGTGTTTTCTCCGTTTACTGCCTTTCGGAAGTGGTTTGAAGTACTCTGTCCTTTTCAGTTTCAGTGTGGTAGGAAAGAGAAACAGGGTGGGGTGTCGCTCCCACCCTCGGGTGCGACGGGAGGTAAAAGATTAACCCAGTTTTGTTATTTGTCCACTGTCAGTTGAGTACCTATTCACAATGCGGCCGGAGTCTGCCCTGTTGGATCCTTCGGCCGTTTAACGTAATTGTAAATGATTAATGCGTCTGTACCTCGGCGTAATAGCAACAAGAGATTGGGAACTGATGCTCTTATTTTGATTTATGACCCAACCTCAGCTTGTGTACTTAAGAGTTCGATGGAATGTATCAAATACTTTCCCATAGAACAATCGACTTCAATTTACGTACAGCCAGTTATATTATTTAGTTTTAGGTCACGATTGTGACGCCGGATTAGCTTCTCTAACAAGTAGCAATTAAATATTTGTGGCACGATGAAGTTAATTAATACTAAATGAGCAATCTATTTGCTGTGCCCGCAATCTGATTAGAATTAAACATTATTTATAGCATCTGAATTGTTTTTAGATTCTCGGTCACATAACAATTTGTATTACGTGTAGCAGTCATTCGCAATGTTCTTTATTATTAAAAGTTTAGCGTTCCTTTCATTTCATTTTCATCAAATATGTAACCTTAGCTTGTTAAGCTCAAGATCATGGTGGAAAATTAACAAATCAGAGTTTATCGAGAAATACCACCGGCACAACAAAAAATACTAATTAACGTAAAGAAATGCGCAAGCAGTTTCAGCCCTAAGTAATTTTCGTTTCAATTTCCACACCTTTTTCTATTTCTTTTACCGTTGCCAGTTTACGCATTCCTTTGTTTTGAAGATTAAGGGTGGTAATTAGTGGGAATAGGGAAAACCGTATTTAATTTCTTGGGGAAGCTGTAACTATACGTTCGCATTAACTTTTCGTCTGGCCCGACCAATTAATGTACACGAAGTTAATACAACCCTTACCCTTTAGTTCCCTGAGGGCTAAGATCCGTATCTTCAAGAAAGTTATTATAACAAATAGTTTACAATAATTTGTACACAAATTAGAGGTGTTTTTGAATTAGAGCCTTGGCTACTTTACATTAAAATAGACTGACGTTTTAAAATTTTCGTCTAAATTCTTGACATGACGAGCAAAATTCTTGAACAATCTTAATGGTCCGCTTTTCATGAGATGGATCTGTTCAAATTTTATGTATGTATTTATTTGACATCACTAATCCTGTTATCGTTCTATTATTAGACTCCAGTCCTCCGCTCTTGGAATGAGAACGCCTCAGGCCTATGTTTAATACAATGGAAAAAAAATCACCAAATACTTAGTCATTGCATGTAAATATTTCATTGCTAATGACATAATGTTTCAAAATCAATATTTAAAGCGAACGACGACATGCATAATTTATTCATGCACATGCACACATGCGTTGTCATATTGCTCTGCATTTACATTCATCTGTTTAATGTTTCACGGTCATTGTAGGTTAGCAATCATGTGACAAAGGACAATACTGTGATTATATTATACAAAGGTATGTTAAGGCTCAGCTCCCATTATAGCAGTATTGAAGCGACCCGTTGCGTCATGTATATACACATTAATTGTATATTGAGTCATATCATTATGACTTAACGTACAATTTTGTATAAATAAAATAAAAAAACGCGCGGCAACGAGTGTCATTGTGGATACACGCTTTACTTAACCTTTTGGTTTTATCAAATTTATTTTATCACTACGCGTCATCACGCGTCGCGTCATAATTTAACGCAACGCATCGTTACGACTCTGCCCTAGTGGGAATTGGGCCTAAGAATGATGTCCATCAGATAACTATTCGTTAATTGTAGATATTATTTTTTATTCATCTTCTTATATGTTTTGCTTTCCTATTTTTTATTCTACATATTATAACTTTTGCTATTGTCCAATATGTTATGAATATCTATTAACAAAAATATATAATATTTATTTTAAAATCAGTTAAAAAGTAATATTGAATTTATAAGTAGCGATAGTTGAATTAAATATTAAACAGGAAGCGATTTATATAAAAATTTACACGGCTTTGATGGAATATTCGAAGCGAAAAATGCGTAGGGGTCTTCTCTACTCGTGTCTACACCAAATAATTTTTCATGGATGTGTGTCTGAATGTGATGCCTATTTGAATTTATGTTTTGAAATATTGTCAATCTTTATTGTTGGTTTTCAGAACAGCGCAATAATCATCATCAGTATTATATTACTCCACTGTTATTATGTCAGTCTACTCTTGGACACCGACCATCTGTAAAGAGTGCTTTTCACTAAAGTTAAATTAAAAATCGATATCTCCAATCTGTTGAACTGAGTGAAGAGACACTTGTTTCATAAATTTATATAAATTGTAGCTGTCAGTTAGAAAAACACTGTTAATTATAACTTGTACAGTATTTGTTCCAGCAGTTTAATTCTTGCAGTCTTATTCGAGGTCTGTAGCAGACGACCTTCGGGAGCCATTTGTGAGTGCTGTCTGCTTGCGTGTTACTCTCTTCTCTTCAAAAATATGCATGTGAGACTATTTTGATATGCCTTATTTCTATGAAAATATACATATGTATAATATGCACATAGCGACTAAATGATTGTGACGTGCTCCTGGACTAATCGGTTTAAATCTTAATTACAGATGTTCCAAGACACAGTATGTAGCTGTTTATTTCAGAACATTCTTCCTAGATATGCCATACATGAGTATACCAGACACGCATCAAGTGAATTTTTAATAACTACAAATGAAAATATATTTACAAGACAAAGCCGCGAGCGACAAGCTAGCCTCGTAAACTCCCTTATTGATAAGTATACGTAACGGTGGAAATGTAAATTAGTCGCGGGTACGGCGTATGAAGGGATGTGATACAAGTATTTGTCTCTTGAAGAGTTGGAGGGTGGCTTTTATGGAAAGTCTACAGCGCTATATCGATTATTTAGTCTGCTGGCTGGAGCGTGTAAGGAACCCTTCCACGTGTGCGTAGTCAGAAAGTTATTTTGGGTTTGTTTAAGCTTTATAACCTAGTGGGTTGATTTCGTTATAGATCTGTCTGATAAGCTTACATAGGTGTTATATTTGTGACCAAATAGTTATCATTACATCTCGTCAATCAATTAACTCTCATCGGATTTTTCATGTAATTTCTGTATATCTGTGGATCCAGTAACCACAGAAATTATAACTCGGTTCATTGTTTGCAATATTTTTTTGCAAGGGGCTTAGTGTCAGCGAAGATATATAATTTAGCTTGATTTTTTTTTAAGTGACAAATGATTTAAACATTTGTTGCCGCCGAAAATCGAACCCGAAGTAAATATAACAATAGCATTCCCTTCTAGACCCGTTTAGAATAAAAAAATTATGTTTTCATAAAAATATTTTATTAAAATTAAATGTAATGAATATAAAAGTCAAAATATAATCTCAGTTATAAAGTTACGGGCGGAGAGCTTTACATTGCTCCCACGACTTAACCCGTCTGCGATTTTAAAAATCAGATGGTAAGGGTGGTTCACCCCCCTGGAAGGGTTGCGACCGAGGGGACAGAGCTGAAGAAAACTGTTATTAAAATTCGAGAGGAAACGAGTGTTTCGGTTCTACGATGACCGCGTTTAACAGATCATCGTGACATGATATAAAAATATGTGAATATTATATACAAGTATGCAAATATAGCAGATATATACGAAACTTAATATTAATGGAATTGATTCCCAGTCCTTTCACTTGATTCTCGGCTATCACAAAAATTATGTAAAATTAACTGACAAGACTAGAAACAAGGTCATCCATCTGACAATTTTATGTGAGGTTATCTGTACTACTCTGTAATGTATTAAATAACAATGTTAAAGATGTTACAAAACGGAAACACGTATTCGTAATAATATGTTAATTAGATTAGGCGAAATTGCACATTTTCTTCCAAATAAAGATCATTATTAAGTCAGATACGGAGGGCGAAGAGGACAGCGGGAAGCTGCTGGATTCTGAAGGCCCAAGACTAGACGGAGTGGCGGCGTTTAGGGGAGGCTTCTGTCCAGCAGTGGACGTCTAGAGGGCGATGATGATGATAATGATGATGAAGTTGGATAAAACATGTGAGCGATGAACTTACAATATACATTATATTGTATGGTGAAAAGCCCGCATTGTAATTTTGGCATTCAGTCTCTAACAAACAGCTGCAAATTTAGAACCTTTTAAAGATTTAAACCACCCTGGACCAGCGTGACAGACTGTAGCCTTAAGTTTCACATTCTGCGACGAAACGCCTGTCCAAC
>DWEE01003613.1:0-10358 GCA_018245755.1 Parelbella macleannani
CCAATGGCACACCACTGAGCTCGATCTTCAGCTCTTCGCATCCAACCGCTGCCAGCCACTTTGCTTATATCGTCACTCCACCTAGCTGAGGGCGTCCTACGCTACGCTTGTCAAGTCGCGGTCTCCACTCCAGAACACGTCCGCTCCAGCGGCAAACCTTCATTACGCAAACCAAATTATAAAACAAATTCTTGTGATCAGATGTCTAACCCTGTTCCCATGATACAATCTGATACACAATTACATAAACTACAATCATATTAACATGTAAGTATATTCATTTTCTCGTAATAATATCAATGAAATGCATATGTAGGTAATGATCTTTTGATTAGTTTCAACGATATACAAATTGAAATACAAACTTAGAAACAGCGGAGGCGCATACTGGCAATATGTTTTATTATATGAATTTATTGGGTTTGTTCCCAGTTAAATATTTTACATCTCGTATTTGCTTGCTGAAATTATAATTACTTGTCATAATATGACCTTAGTTATCATCATAAGCCCATTTCTGTCTACCGTTGGACACAGACCTCTCCAATAGCATACCACTGAGTTCAATCTTTAGCACTTCGTATCCATTCATTATTAAACACTTTGTTCTCATTTGATTTGAATCACACAGTGATTTTAGTGTGAGTCTGTATATATCTCTACATTAAACTATTACATTATCATAAGAACCTGGAATCGGATACCGTAACATGTATATATCGAAACTGACCAAATAAATATAGGTACATCGAAATTGACCAAATTTTGAGGTTTGCAAGTATTTCAAATGAAATAAACGATTCTATTCTCTAGTATTTAGGATTTATAGTAACAATATTGGGGCGTTTGATAAGTAATTTTCGTGTGGGGTTTCCCTTATGAACTTGAGCCATTCCAAGAATATTATTACTCGTTTTTCATTGAACCACAGTGTAACTAAACATTAACATGCAACTAGATATTTTTTATAGTACGCAAACAGAAAACCTAGGAGTAGCATTAAGTGATGTCTTCCGCCGTGCATTGCAAAATTAAGTGAATTTTAAAGTTTTTGCGCTGGCTTAAAATTTAAAACGTGAAATTTAGACGCTTTTAGCTTGTCAGAATATGATCGTCGTAAACTATTTTTGAATTTTAAATATACGTGTAGTTTATGGTACGCTTATGATTAAGGCAATTAGTCTATGGAAGATGCGGCCACAGAAACATACTCCTATGTATTCCAGTCAAAGCTGGCTACATATATTTCTTAAAATAAAATAAAATATAGTTTGCTTTTTATTTTCCATGTACATCATAATTTTGCGCCACTTCGTAGTGACATTTAGACAGCGCTTTTATTTAAGGTTATGAAAATTTCATACTGAGATACTGCACATGTTATAAAAGTACACGAAAAACTCATGGGCGGGTGGTATTTTAGTTTTAATTTATCACCATTATTATTAGGCACAGCTTAGATATATGTGACAGTGTGTCAATACCCAAACCCATTGCGATCGTGTCCGCTACTTCGGCGCGCAAAATCTGGTGCCGTTAGCCAATTTGAGGGTTGGCAAGCGCTGCACAGCTCATGTCAAGCCATAAATACTATGGATTATTTTATAGCGTTGCGAAATTTATGCGAATTTATTCATGGCATTCGCGAGCTATGAATTTACATGGAATATTCCATTACTGCAAATTTATGAGCGGGAAAGCGGGTTTTTTGTAATGCCGGGTGACTTGCTGTCGTGCTGGTTGCTACGAATGTGGGTCAAGGTCATTATTGTCATTAATTAAAAAAAATATGACTTCGGCAAAGACCTCCTTATGTTCAGTCTGAATGAAGTGCTCTTTGTAGATACCGCTTTGTGTCATTGTGTATCATAATTGCATTGTATACAGATGAATGCGCGGAACATAATGTGTACTATAAATTTGTCTGGCGTATTCTGTTATAGAAAAAAAATTTTAAAACTATTATTATTTTTGTATCATTAGGTACGTAAGATTTTCAGGGGTCGGCAGAAACCCTTAATTTTCAAATATCTTTTCCTTCCTGACAATATTTAAAACAACAAGTAAAAGTTAAATCAACATAGTGTAACACAATTCCTATTTATGTTACTGATAAAAACTAATAGATTTAAATAATGGGCTTATATTATTCGAACTTCGTGTAATGAACGTATCCTATTTATGACAAATTACCTGGATCTTGCAGTTTCGACTGCTTTTAATGCTTTTTCTTTGTGGGTCGTAAAATAGTCGCCCCGAGCTATTTTAAAGAAGATCTTCACAAGAAACTTTCTTTTCCATCCCTATATACTAATTTTTAAATTTCAAACTATAAATTGTAAGGAAATTTCATATAAATTTTCATCTCCTATTTCATGCCCCTAGTAATTATCATAAGTAACCTGTTACAATCCACTGAGCCCAACAGTGGTGAAGAAACGAATAATCTATAGTGGAACAAATGTAAGCAAGCCGGCTACCAAAAAGGTTGAGCTGTTTTCTATTGACAATTATTGGAAATCGGCAAAAATTGGAACTAACTGCAGGCTTAACAATGTTTGCTATTGCTTAATAATATTGCTTATGATATGCCAGCATAAGTTTCTCACTACGATCTCTTGGCTTGCTGTTGCATAATGATATCTCTTTATAGACTACGATATGATCACACGAAATGACACAAAATCATATAAACATATCCATTTCCAATATAAAAGTATGTTTGTCTGTACTAATATTGTGTTCAATTGCGAATTATATGGATGGAATTTTTCGCTTCGTTGCAATATTATTTTAATTTTTATATTATGTTTGTTAACTAAGATTTTATTTTACTTTTGTCTCATGTTATTATATTTATGTACCACTGGGAGGGCACTGGTCAACCACAGCACGAGCTACCTAAGTATTGGACCAACTATCAAACGTTGTACTTTCTGGTCTTGTTTTAAATAAAGAAATGAATAAATATAGTACTAGGTCTGAAATTATATATAGATAAAATTTATTATAAAGATTTCTCTTCATATCTTTATAGGTATATGTATGTATATATGTATGTAGTTTGTCAGCCGGTTGATTACCAAAACACCGGCTATCTATTATAGGATCAGATGGCCGTGTTTGGAGATGTCCCAAATATTATTTATTGGTGTTTGTTCAGGTAACCATCGTATACAAGATTATACTACAGTTACCTTCGGGATCATATTTTATATAACTTACTTTCGGGGAAGTTTGATGTTAATGATATGCAAATGCATGTATACATTCAGTTAGGATGATATTTATGATATCATCATTATCATCAACTCTCACATTCTTCTACTGTTAGGTGTGGATCTCCTCTCAGAATGACAAGGGTGAAGGTAATAGGCTGCAACTCTGACTATGTGAGGGTTAGCAGACGTGACATGCTTTAGAGAATTCTAAAGTGTGTAGGTTTCACAAGGTACATATGTAAGTATTTAATCCTATTTCAATGACAGTCTAAATTAACTATTATCATTCCTTGCACAAGTCATCTATTTTGGAGACTTTCATTAAGCATATTTTGTTTTTATATGTGCATATATCTACCTGATATGGGAGCAAGACATGTTTCTACGCCCTGGATATTCGAAAAACTGTATTTACTATAAAAGCATATTCGAAACATTAAACTTGTGGACTGTACACTTATTTATTTTTTATAACCGCTTATAGAAAAGGATACAATGCGCAGTTGTCACATTCTGTCACCTTGTGAACTAAACTGAACGAATGAACTCGCGGTGTGTAATGAGTGAATGATGCAAGTATATTTAATCGAATATTTCGGTATTTGCAGTCTCGATCGAAATATTGATAGTAGACAGTATGTTTTATATATATTACTGGTCAGTAGCGAAATGTTTACGTACGTGACCACAGATGTAATATCTCGTAGAAATATCTAGCACCGTTATTAAATAAAACTCTTAACATAAAACAGAAGTATTAGAAATAATGCGGACGTAAAATGCATTAGTCATTACTATCTCTTGATAATAATTAAAGTACCACCCTATTTGCTAATTTTTAATACCTACACGAATTTTAAAAAATACGCGGTTCCCCCCTTTCAAAATGTTACGTCTCTCATAATTTAGAGAACTCGTATTTGACATATTAGCTTTCTCTAATCTATGCAACCAATTATTGATTTTTAAATAGTGGATATTTTAATAAGTAAAGAAATTAACGAGGTGGTATCGACATTAAAGCGGTTTCAATAAAGACAATCACATAATTATGGCACCATTTGCACTATAGTAAAATGTTTTTCAAAATACTATAACCGGAATGTGTATCGACCAGGTCGCGTACGCCATTCACCGACGTTTTTCAAAACAACCACACACTCGCAAACCACACGCGCAGAATCCAACAGCACCTGGTATTTCTAAGTATAATGTGTTCTATAGTAATGTAAAATCGTGCTTGAACAAACAACGAGTAAAACCGCGGCCACATCTGGTGGGCAGATAAAAAATGTTTAGCTTTACGGCCAATGGTGCTTAAACGTTTAGCGAAATGATGGGAAAAAACGCGGAGAGATACCTACGTATGTACTGTGATGTACAAACATCTCATTGTATGGAATGCTGTTTTGAAATATGATGTAAATACAGTTTTCTACTCTCTTAAGAGAAAGAAAGAATGACAACAAACGGGCGGTAATACAAAACCGATACATAGTATTGCAGCGCAGACATACCTTCTTATAATCCACTGCAGCTAATGTCCCTTTATGATAGTCAAAAACGACGTGTAAATCGTAATACGAGTAATTATTTACAAGTAAAATTGACATTTTCAAAGAGATGCAACGTTTAGGAGATTTTGGTAATATATAATGCTAAGAAATATCTATAAATGTTCTTAAAGTTTTCCAAACGCTTAACATAATCATTAGATAATTATTTCATTTCGATATTTTATATGATATATCTACTTATTAAGTTAGGACTTAACAGGACAGATTGCAGAAATAATAGGAATGATAAAAAGCTAAAGATACGAAACATTGGAAGGAAACAAGATACCCACATTAGAGTTCTTCATAATGTTGTCTAAATCCGTGAAGCTTGCCAAGCCGCATTTGGCCAACGTGGCTATGACCTACACTCATTTAATGTAAGGGGAAGTACACGTGTAGCTGTAGTTAAACAAAAATTTAATCGACCCATTTTTTATTCCCCTATTGGAACATGGGTCTCCTCTCATATTGATAGGGTTAAGGCCATAGTCTGCCACGCTGGCCATGTGCGGGTTGCATACTTCATACACCTTAGAATTATTTTTTTTTATAAATTCTAAGGTGTGCAGGTTTCCTCACGATGTTTTCCTTCGCCGTTAGCTAGTGATATTTAAATTTACAGCGCACTTTTATAAAGAGGTGCGCGCCATGGATTTGAACCCAGCACCGCCGGAGTGAGAGGCCGAATTTTTAACCACTGGGCTATCACTACTGTTGCTCGCTGCTCGTATGTTGTTTTTATAGCCTGAAAAATACAATACTCAAATCTAAACACAGTGACAATTAGTGTCTAATATCAAAATTATTAATATTATCCGACTATGTCAAATAATACAGCTGTTCTAACGTAACATCATGCCTGTAATTCCCGAAGCGGTAGGCACAGTGTCGCAGTGTCTAGAAGCTTCTGGAAGATATCTGTCTAAGTGATATTGCACCTTATTTCTTTTGCATGTTTTATTGTCTAATACACTCATATTTTAACTATGTATGTGCGAAATTGTTAAATAAATAGACTAACGTTAAAATGTAAACTACGAATTCTACATTCCTCGTGTAAGGCGTTGCCACATTTTATTACTGAATAAAATGTGGCAACACCTTGATTACTGCCACTATTGCATAGATAAAGTAATGACAATATTACTGCGTTGATATCAGCATTACCGCGTAGCTACACTTACTTCGAGAGCGTGTGCCTGACCTGTTCGACAATTTCTCAGATATAAAATAGACATTTTTTACACGACTGTATATCCTCGGAGGGGTAGGTAGAGGAAGTAAGTGTTCCCACATTTCGCTACAATGAATACATACGACCCTCGGGGTGAGAATTATTTCGTCAATATTATCGTGGCAATATTATATTATAATGTAATAACATTATTATATTGCATTATTATATAATATTATTATATAATACGATATTACGTGGCAGCGTGACCAGTTTCTTGGCTTATTCACCATAGATCAATGGAGAAGTATCTTATGAAATGCTTGGAATGGGCTCACAATTACAACTGAAAGCCAAATGTACCACGACTAAAGTATTTTTAAAATGAACCGTACCTAATTACTTTACAAATTATACTCGAAACTTTTTTTATGTATCCACAAACAAACGCACAATGAAATAAAAATGTTAAAACTCTGTCGCTTTATTAACTCTGCCTTATTCACATACACATACATTACAACTGGTTGAAACATTTCAACTCGTAATAAAACGTTTCACAAACAGACGTACACAACAAACGTTTATAATAATAAAGCTTGTTACAAACGAAATACCCGGAATCCGAGGCATTAGAAAAACCGAACGCGATAATAGGGTTGGCTGTTGATACAAAACGTTAGTTGTTGAGTTATAGGGTTGTCGATGCTCTAAAATTATGGAACAAAATTAAAAAAAACTATTACTTTCGTATAATATCTAATCGTATTTTTTAAATACAGGAACATTGAATACGGGGATGCGTACTATAAAGTACCTACCTGCTTTGTTATATTTACGAATTATGGATTTAAAACCAATGGGGAGACATAATTAATTTCTATACATATTTTAAGCAATAGTCGTATTAGATTTATTGGTATTATTAATAAATATTTCAAAGGACAGAAAACCGATATCAAATTGGTTAGAATGAATAAAATATGAAATTCTTTATTTCTTAGTTATTAAAACTCTTAATTGCTATCGCTTGCTGCAGTTTAAAAATAAAACATATATATACTACATGTATAAAATTATTGGTCATACGACTAAAGAAGTAATGTTTTGCTTAACACGTCATATATTTGCCAAAATACATATTTGCCACAAGCGGTCTCCTGTCAGACCGCATCCGCATTACTTAACTTCGCAGATCATTTGCACTCTGCAAACACGTCGGAGCTATAAGCGCTTCCGACCTAATAATACAGTTACGGAAATACCAAGAATTCTCCAATTAAAATACCACGTGCTAGGGTTTTCACCTGAATGCGTTGAATATTCATTTACAGGTTATTGGTCAATGAAGCTATAACTATGTTTGGGTAGGTGATAAACCATCATCATACCTATTTACGCACATATATTGACGCCAGATCCCTTACGGGGCAGGCAAAGTGCACAGAATGTCAAATATATCTATCTAACCTTGAGATCTGCGCTACTCGACTTTCTTCCACATCGTCATCATCACCAACGATTTAAATCATCGATGTCCATTGCCTGACATAAGCCTCCTCCAAACAACCCTTAACTCAGACCATAATCGTCAATTGCGGGACATACAGAAGCACCTTTCAAAAAATACTGCAACGAATTTATTTTTTAATTTCTTGGCTCTATGGGGACCTCATCAGGTCATATGTCCATCTCATAGGAGGCCAGATAATTAACACATTGCCATTGATTTACATTACAGTAACATTTTGAAACAACTTATTTAAGATATCTCCATATTTTTTACATCAGTGGCACTAATTCTCTTTATTAAGCCACCCACTTACTTGTGCTTCAAAAGTAAGAAAATTGGTATTATTTGTTATTTTAGTTATTTTATTTTATTCCATCTCGTACAGAACTTGAACGAGGGCTTAATTTATTAATAACCTTCACCTTACGCCCTCAGAACATCGCTCATGAAAAATGTTTATTTCTTGCACGAAGTGGAATTGCCTCAAAAAGAAATATGTTGGTATTAAAATTTAATAAAAATCTATGTTCTTGAGCAGTGTTCATCGAACTACCAGTAGCGGGAAAAAGATTATTAAAAATTTTTAAAATATTTGCATATATTAAAAAAAGAGCTATCTGTATATTGAACCCAATTAAAGTCGGTTTAAGCTTTAAAATGAAATTTTAGTATATGCACATTCAATAATATACAAAGCAGACCACAGAAATCCGAATCGTACATTGTGAATAGGACTAGGAACGGTGGTACCCACCAAATATCTAGTGACCTTGGTTGCCGTAGTGATTACGTGCAACATTTTCAGATCAACTCCCAATAACGTTCATATTTCTACTTATTATTAGTGCCAAATACCGGTAAAGCGAAGGTCAAATGAGCCTTGGATAAGTGTTGCTCTCACCGAGCTAGCATATCACTGAATGTGTCGTTGAAAACTAAACGATTCGTCCACTCGTCAAACACAGCGTAGGAATTTTAACAGGAACTATTTGTAGGTTATCGCAGCGAGCGGTTAACTATAAACGAATAACTATTTTGGTATACAAATTAAAAACGATATGACTAATTAAAATGATAAGTTGTAGTAACAAACTAGCGCCACACAGTGATTACACAATTACCGCCTGAGCCATTGACACGTCTTTATTGGTACGGCAAGTCCACATTTCGGTTCCCTTTCAATAATTTTCTTTATATTTTAGATGATAGACTGTTGTTTATACCGATAATTATTGTTAGTCATAATTCTCACGTTGACACATTTACCAAGTACACAAATAAAATACATTCATTTTCACAACAATAACACAGTTTTGTCGTCGAATTCGACCTTAGAAATGAATCACGAAGTAAATTAAAGTTCTTTTCTGTAAGTCGCACAGAAAAAATTGTTTGCCTTGCCTATCTACAACTAACATGATAAGAACGTTTGTTCGAAAAAAAACGATCGTCAATCGAATTTAGATTTTAAAATTGGAAGCGATGCACTTGAGTTTTATTTTTTGCTGTTATCTAGTTATTGAGCTTACATTACGCGTTTCAGCCACGCCACGGTCGCGACCGCGTCAGTCGAGCTTCGGCGCCCGTGTTGTTGGGGTGTGTGTTAGTATCGCACGCTCCCGTTGTTCGCTCGTAAAACGGTGATGTTGAACAGATCTGACCCTTTTCGACTTTAACGGTCCCAATACGTTTGAATTCGTATTTTTCAGTGTTTAGTAAAAGTGTTGAGATTGTACACGTGTGAATGAGATATTTTTTGTCGGATTTAGTGCGTGATTACAGTTTATCGTGAATGAATGATGTGATTGGAGATTTATTGTCAGTGTTGTGTTGTGAAATGTATCCAGGATTTCATGGTGCGAAGGAAACAGCGTAACAGGTCAGTTAATTTATTGGCTATTGCTGTATTCATTGATTCACTGTGGGTTGTAATGAGAAAACGGCTATTGGCGATGTGAAAGAAGTTGATAGTCGTAATGAAAAGTTCCGATTTCCTTTTTATCATGTGTGACGTGTTTATACCATATTTAACAGTTTATATTAATTGAAATATTTGTCGTATATCGAGTATAACATTATACACACATATCTCTATTAATTGAAAGTTTGGTTCTTGACATCTTATATAAATTTACGATTGCGGGAACGAGTATGTCTTAGTATTCATAATACGTTCTAATTTTTTTTTAATAACTGTTGTTCATATTTAAACCTCTCTTACGTATAAAATATCAATCGACATATTTTTTTGTTTTGACATTTTATAAAATATATCGAGTATGAATTAATAATCTGTTACACGAGTATATTATAATATTCCTACGTTTAGAAGTATTGAAATCTCTATCTAACCAATAACAATATCATTCGCTTAGATTTGTTCGTATAGATTTTAATAAGTTGGCTACCTAACCGGTGTATCTAGTTGATACGGGTTTTACTGTCCTTTTTGGTTTTTTCTTTTATATAACTACCAATAAACATACAAATTTTATTTAAAATCTATATATGTATGTTTTTTTTAAATTTCATCTCTCACCTCTTTTTCTGTTCTGCCTTTTAAGAGAATAGATTTGATATAATGGCTCATTTATGCGTGTCAAAATTAAATATTATCCTACAGATAACGAACCATTAAACGAGCGATAACTTTTGAAGAAACTGCTGGAAGGAGTTGTATATATCATTTAAATTAAGTTAAAATATTTAAGTGTGACTGTGGGTATACAGTTGTAAATAATATAAAATAGAATTTATAATAAATTGAGAAGATTTCATATGTAACAAAATGTAAGTTAAAATAAAAATTGAATCAATAAAATATATTAAAGTGATTATAACATTAATTCACCACAAGGCAAGGCAAGCTACACATAAAAGGCGCCGAGAAA
>DWEE01003614.1:0-10357 GCA_018245755.1 Parelbella macleannani
TTAAGCAAGGCAATAAAAGAAGCAAAGGCTTAATGCACCTACATAAAGGTGTCCTCCAGCAGATTCGCAAGCGGAGAATTAAAAAATGGAAGCTAAGTTAATGTGTAACGCAAAATGTAATGACAAAAAACATGTCTTGTGAGATTTTATGCACACGATTATATACCTATGTACCGGCTTAACTCGCATATGATTTCGGGTTGGCCTGACTAGTTTCGAATACTTGAGCCACCGGCGATGGCAACGTGATCGCGGCGGAGACTGCGCGCCGTGGCTCTGCAGGAGCTCATGAGGAAGAACCTTGTAAGAATAAAGATATTTTGAATTCGATACGATTTGCCTGCACCGAAAAGAATCTAGCGTAACAATATAATAATAGTAAGCACGAATGTTACATCAAATATTAAATTAATCACAAATGTTACATCACACTCATGAATAGACTTGTTGTGGTCTAACCATAGATAGCAATCTGATGCGGACTCGTAGCGTCAAATCCGTACTGACGCATTGTGGTTATTTAACAATCAATAGTCTGTGGTAACTGTCAATTAACAGATATATGAAACAATTTCTAGGTATATTTGAAATGTCATCGGATGGAATGTTCGAGACACGTAGGCGGAATTATGTGCACTGCAGTAAATTCTACGCATTATTTGTTCAATTTTAAGGTATGATGATATTGAGAGTCAGCCTGCGACAGACTTGGAGAATTGAGTACTTACATTGCGTAGAATATGGAAGTTATTAGTCCATTTAGTGATCGATCCTTTTGGTAATTAAGTAAGGTCGGCGTTTGGCTACATTGATGTCTCACAAGAACAGGTCTATCTTATTTGCTAATCTTTGCGATCAGACTTGGGTGTCCAGTTTAGTTCTATAATTCCTTCACTCTGAAGATTCAGATTTTGTTTTCAGATTATAGTGACATTTTACTTAATCCTGTATCTTGGCAAATACAAAATACACTTACAAAAGTCTGACCTATTCCTGTAACCGGTGAAAGTCTAGCTTTTAATTTATCAAAGTTATTGAGCGCACGGTGCTGAAGGTTGTTAAATGTACTGCTAGATTTTTATTATACAAGTGAATATGACTTTACCTTATCATTATCTCATTTCTTATCGAAGAAAAAACTTTATCCTCGTCTTCCGCGAAATGTAGAACGAGTTCCATCGAATATATTCTTGTACTTATGACATGGGGCTCTTTGATGGATGCACACCTTAGTTCTCCACGATGTTGTCGAAGACGTGCTAAGTCAGAAAACCCGCACCTGACCATCTCGCTAGACAATAGCCTCGACATCAACCAACTCATTCTGAACGCAGAGCCGTGTCCAAAAATAGACTGATAGGGCTGATGATGAAGCCACAGAAATACTTCTGCCTCAAAACCGACGAAGCTGAATCGCAGTTAATTTGTCTGGCGCTACAAATACCGCCTGCATTCAGTGCTCAATATAAAAAAAAACTGGAGTACGAACGGCAAATTTCGACGTGTTATTAAAACTGTGTTCGACTGCATCCGCCGTGTCATTTGTGAGCGGCTTGAGCCGGATTAAAATTCGTAATGCTCAATGAAAACTGTTTTGGTTTTATTATTTTTTTGGCGACGTCGATTGGTACAGCGCAGTGTACAACCCTAAAGCTGTTTACGTGCAACCTTTTTTGAATTCAGCCTGGATTCTTAGTATCGATGTTGCATTTAAAAAGTGTCTTTTATCATTTAGTTTAATCAATGTGTAAAAATTAGAATTACAATTTGAACAATTCGTTTATCGTAGAAAATTCTATTATTTTACTGGTATTGACATGAGGATAGCATGTATGCAGGAAGAGAGTCTTCAATGCTGGTCAAATGGACATTGATAGAAATTACGCGCCTCAAAAACCCTGTATCAAACTTAAGAGAACAACTTCGTTTGTTAACGTAACAACGCACATAATTGTATACAGTCAAATCTGAGTCTTAAGGGCTCATACTCCACACCAGTAGATTCGGATAAATTGGACTGTTTTGCATATCCCTTGAAATCTTCTGTCAAGGTTTAACGACCTTTAACGAGCGATAACTGGATGTCGATAACGAATATCATTATCCGCCAGGCGCGAAATGGCTTCTAAAAATATTCCCCAGCACCCATCCATCATAGATCTGACGTTGCTTAACTTTACTTGTCGCTTCGATATGACACCGCATCTGGCTCACCGGGGTTCATCATATACCCATTGAGACTTCATCTATTCGAAGTTCAATATTCTATTTCGGGCTTTTGAATACCGGAATCAAAATAAATAATAATGATTTATGTAATTACAAAGAAAAACGACTTCTTAAACTTTTAAGGTAACACAAACCTTAACATTTTACAGGATATATTTATATGGAAGGAAAAACAAATATAATATGGAACTACCTCCAACAACTCCTTTGCGGTCTTTTGACAACAAATTAGGGGGAACTTTTACTATGACATTGAAACACCTCTTTAATTTATTTTATCGCTTAATACGAGACTTAGTGCGCACGAATTCGAACCCTGAACAGATATCTATTTAAGTTCTTATAAAACACACATGAACAGAAAGAATGGTTGTGTTAACACTTATGGTATCGCTGTTACGGGTGGACGATTCGCTCATATATTTTTATGGTCAAACGTACGTTTTATGGTTAATGGTAACAATAATAGTCAAAGCATAACATTGTTCCACCAACAGAGCGGCTATTACATAGAAATGAAACCTTATCTGTCATTTATTCATTCGCCATTTGTTCAACCTTGAATTCGTTAATTGTTTCATTCATTCACCCACTCTCTTACTCACTTGTTCAATCGCTTATCGAATTCTGGTGTATTATCAGTTTATTACGACTATCCCACCAATTATAATTAGCAAATAATATTATTAAACATTAAAAAGTAATTACTCTTATTTGTGTTATCCATTTTCGCGCTATTAAAAACTTACAAAATAAAGGTAATATTTCCAGCTTTGAGCTAACTTAACTTTTGATTTTTTAATTTTAAAACTTAAGTTATCTCTAGTTTACAACTCAATAAAATATATTAGAGATGCTGTGTTCCATCGTCCTCATACATATTATGAGTCCGCTTTTTGCATTTACATATTTGCAAGAAGTCCCCAAAAAACAATTTATGATGAATGAATGTAAGTCAGGGCCCTAAGGAGATATTCTTTGTTCTCACTCATATTTATCTATCTATATAACCCAAACGGGATGTGTCGATATAATAAAAATAATAACTAAGTGTAAACCCATTTGCTATAACTTTTAGGTAATACCCATATCGTATAAAACATATCGGCCATTTCTATGAACATGTAATCCTATTCTCCCAACTATCTATACGCAAGTTCATTCTAATTTCCGCTCGGAAACGCCATTTTGCGTATCATTAATTTGTCCCTATATATTAGGGATCCCGCAAATTAGGACGCGTCAACATAGGACACGTTGAATAGGAATGACAAGCCTCACTACAAAGCTTTCACATACATCTCACTTGTATCAATTCACACTATAAAGGGACATTGGGATATTCGGGGATGTATTATTCATGTATGTTCCTACATTATTACAAATCTACATTATCCTTAAGCTAAGTGGCACTTTAAGTTACGGAATGCATACGCGTGCTTAACTCTTTGGAATGGTCACCCAATCAACCGTCGCTGATGGTAAGAATGAATGATAAGAGTATTTACTCACTTATGAAATATTTGATGCACCTAAAGTGAATATTACTGGTATATATAATGCGCTTCGTAATAAAATTGCTATTAAAATGAATCATTCTAAACATTATTATTTATATCCTACACTTAATAAGAATTTTTAACGTGTGGAATAAAATGTAGTTGTTTAACACTGCAAAAGGAAAAATCAATTGTAATTTAATTCGCAGCGTTCATTTACCGACGAAATCTCAGTAACTTACGGAATACTGCGCTGAAATAATGCTTTCCAATTCTTTCACACAACACGTTGCAACGAGCTTTAATGGAGCCAATTTACTTCGACACAGTTAAAAAAGCTGAATTATTTACCTACTCGTTCTATTTAAGCCGAAAATACTTCGACAATTTTGTTGGTCTATTTCGGGAGACTATACTTTTTGTCGTAGGTAATTAAATGACGTCGGTTTCATTCATTGATTGCAATGACTGTTATATTTTATTGATTAAATTTAGTTTCAAGTGATATTGTTACGTGTAGTAACAGCATACTGTACAACAAATACTCATAATGTAGCGAACGCAGTGAAATGAAAAATAGCTAATAAGCTGAATTACGTACATTTTTCTTGTCTTTTGTTTCTTGTTCGACAATTTCCTGTTTTGTCGCAACCATACAATAGACCGCGCGATTCCTTTTTCTTTAAGGTAGTTTTTCTTATTCCGGTCTATTTTTTGCAAATGTATCGCATGTGCAAAAAAATTTTGTCATCAAATTCCTTTTTTTTATTCCAAGCTTGTTTTTAGGCTTATGTGCTATAATTAGGTTTTTCGAAAGCTTAATCAAAACTGAACAAGCTGATTTAATCACTCGTTAAAAACCAGTTGCTGGCAAGCGACAAGAAGTCTGTAGTTATTGTTTTGTTCCGGAGTAACAATGAACTGCCTTGACTTCGGGCTCGCTATCTGTACTATTGTACGTTGATTTTCGTCTCTGTAACTGAAAAGCTCGATATTTTGCGCAGCTTCTTTTCTGTGTTTTCGGAGCAGTACCATCGTTTTCAGTTCTGAAGTTGTTTTATCATTAGCCGTAGAGTATAACTTTCTCGTGCCATCATCTATCATCATCTTCTGCAATTTTGTTATAAGAAAAAATTGGAAGGAATTTGTCAAGATCGTTGGGCGATAAAGTTTTCCATTTACAGATTGATACATTTTTATTATGTTCGTGTATAGGTCTCCGAATATACATATTTATCTACAACGTCGTGGAATATAAAACATATATACCTGCAATATTGGGTACAGATTAATCAAAAATGGGTCATTTCATTAATTTCAATTACTTTATCGCCTTTTTTATTTATATATTTAATAAGTTCTATCAGTAGAGTGATCACTAGTACATTAGATAAAGGAGAAAGTTATACGAGATATGAATATAGAGAGCACAACGGTCATATATACTACAACTGCAATTTTTCCAGCAAAAGTACTTTAATATATAATTATTACCGCACGTTTCTAAATTAATCCAACTATTAGACAAAAATTTAAAATGTATCCATTACAGGCTTCCTCCCGTTCATAGATAACTCTTAGTTCTCTATTTTTCCCACTTTAGGAATTGCCACGCAAAATATATCACGTTTGAAAATTCCCGAAGTGGCAATCAATATAGCATGGCACAGCTCCAAGTATTAGGGTCTGGTCTCATTCCAAGAGAGTTGTCTAGTTATGCGCACTTCGATTGTCGTTAAATGCACTTAGGTTCGAGATGTTCCAAAAATATTTTGTAATTAGAAAAAGGGGAAGGAGGACGGGGACTAGGTGGGGCTTCGGGTTATGATAAATTAATTACTTTACTGAATTTTAACAAAAGCGTTGTCACTGAATTTGTTATTTGTTTCTTAGTTTGTCATGTTATTGAATTTAACAAAAACACCGTTAAATAATCCCTAGCACAACCTCTTAGCGAATGACGAGGGCTCACGAAGTAGGACCTCTGTTAGGTCCGAAGCTAATCGGGGCTACCCAAAAAACACAAAAATTAATCAGGTATAAATTTATCGTCACGAAAGTTAATTAATAAATGTATATTCTTAGCTTTACGATATAACTCATTATAATTGAGTATCTTATACTCTCCATCTGTTATCATATCACAGTAGGACATACCGGTAATGCGAGAGAGTCATAATTCAAAGGATATCTCGCCTCTATACTGTGAGTTACGTTTGCTGCTTAGTTTGAAACTTTACCTGCTCTCTATCTTGATTTATCACGCCGGTAACATAAGCGCCAACTCTGTTTAAACTAAGCCTGTATCGATGAAACAATTTGCCTCTATCATCGATACAAAGGCGATATTGGTTCAATCGTTCAACGTGTAAGTTTCCTAAGTTATACATAAATAAGGTTTATCATCGTCAACAGCCTTTTTATCTCTCTACTGTTTAAGGATTAGAGCCACTGTTTATCTTGCTGACAAAGTGCGTGTTGACAGAATGAGCACGCTTTAGAGAATATTATGAAGAAATCTGAGTTGTGCAGATTTCTTTTAAATGATTTTCTTTACCGTTACAGTAGGTGATATTTTTATAAAGATATATTTTTATGTGAGATTTTTATAAAGAAGTGCGCGCCAGGATTTAAATCGAAGAGTTCCTGAGGGGAAAGTCGAATAATAAACCATTATGTAATTTTGTAATTCTTGTGAAACTAAAACACGTTAAACAAAGCAAAAAATATTTTTTTCTTAACTGAGTCATCCTAGATTATCCATTAACTTATAAAAAAACTACAATAATATTAGAACTGTCTGTAAAAATTTCAGTTCAGTATTGTTTTTGATACAAAACAGCGCTTTGAAATGTTTGTATAGTTGGGATAAAAGTCAACTTTGATTAAACTAAGCCTCCATAGATAAAAGCAGCGCCTCTGATATCCAATATATATCCGTTACCATCTATTTTTCCGTTCCAATAGTCGTTTCAATGTTTTAAAAGTCATTTGCCAGTTTCATGTTTGTTGAATTCTGATTTTTGCACCAATTATACGGTTTGCCCGTTCCTACTGATTTTTTTGTATCTGTGAAATGTTTTGTGAGAGTACTGTTAGCGTCTATAAATCTGTTGGCCGAATTTGTTTGTCGATCAGTAAATACATTTTGAGTTTAACAAATCGAGTTTTGTTTTGTATCAAATAAATTTTAATTAACATTTGTACAATTTCTGACGAACATTTTGGGCAAAGCCGTTAGCACTCGCAGATGTTTTAGGCACGATTTTTTTTAAATGAGATTTTATGTATTTCTACAACGTCTACGATATTGGGGAAGCTAACATTGAGGTGCAAATGTCTACCTGTTCATCTAACTACAGTATGTATGTACATATTTTAGAAACCTATGCGTACCAAGTCCAACATAACTAAACATTGAAAAGTGATATATTAAATCCGCAGTAATCTACGTGTAAATCAGTTCAGGAGTCAATTCCCTCAGCTGCTTCCGCATTCGACCGCACCCGCGCTGTTTACGCACACGTGTCTGTCTCGCCGCAGCTTGAAAGCACGTGCTCTCCTATCCTGCTCCACATTTGTTACCAGTTACGCATATTACTGTACAGCGTGGATCGGTTTTTTGTCCGTTACGACAGTTCCCTTAACGGGTAGGTAGGGAGCACCAATGGTTTACAGACCTTACGTGCTCCTTTCAAATTGATACTTCTCTTCATACACCCATGCTGATTTCAAAGATCACTAACTCCCATCAGATTTATTTATAGTAATCCTTAATATGTTTACGTGGGTAAATTTTAATACATCCCGTATAAATAACATTATCAAAACGATGCATTAATTTCTCATCGCATGCTCGGGGGTCATTAGTTACTGAATACCGGCTCTAACACTTGCTGTATACAATAACTCCCCTTTAATATTCGGGAGAATAATTATTGAGCTAATTGTGTATAATTGTATATTGGAGAATATACACCATATTGTAATCATATTATACTCGTATATTGTATTCTTTATGTACCTACATATGTGTATGTTATATAGAAGATAAAATGACAGATCGTTATTAATGAAATACGTTTTAGGCATTTTATTAATTTTCTATTTATTAGGTAAACAGACAACAAAGGAAGATGTATAATGTATTCAAATTAAGATTATATAAATCACGAGTCAGACCCAAAGCGTGTTGTCGTCATTCATCAATTCAGAATTATTATTTTTTTCCTACATCTGCTAATCGCGACTTCGTCTGCGTTACTTACATTAACAATATACTTAATGTACACAGAAGGAAACAGAAAACAAATTTAACTCAAAAATATATTTTGCAATAATTGCAGTTGCTTAAGACTTTACTAACTTTGTATTAAATGAAGGTATTGTATTTTTTAAGATAAGAAGTATAACCAAAACGTATTGATCGAAATACATATTATGTATATCCAATAGATTACGCATGATGCGGGCACGACGACAAAACTCTAACATTTTATTTACGAAGATGATTAATTTCGTGGAGTTTTAAAATTCATATTTCATAAATTCTACTTTTGTACTACACTATAGAAAAAAAATCAACTCCTTAAAACATTTAATCATAATAAAATAGTAATAATCGATCCATTGATCATTCCACTGTTGCAATATGGGTCTCTCTTCATATTGGGAGGGTTAAGTCCATAGTCTGCCACGCTGACCAACTGCGGGTTGGCAGACTACACACACCTTAGCAATTTTTTTTATTGATTCTGTAGTATGCAGGTATCCTCACGATGTTTTCCTTCACCGTCAGCAAGTGATATTTAAATTTTAAAGACTCGACGAATTTCGGACAAAATAGCAAGCCAATTTAGAAACACCAATTCATGTTCTTACCGAAGAACGAGTAGGAAGCTTTTGAAACAATTCTTTGTTAAATTCCAAAGCTGTTGAGCTCATTAGCTAATTAAATTTGAACACAATCTGCAATGGAATTCGCTCATTGGATTGGAATTGATTAGAATTTATTTCATAGATAGATAAAAGTCTTTATTATCAAAACAAGTTTATTTATCACTGTAACTCTTATTGCATATTTTAATTATGTGTGTTTCCAAATCTAGCCGTTAGCTAAGTTGACGCGTTTAAAGTAAATCCTAATAACCAGATCATTATTGTTTTTAATTACTCTGTTTTCTCTCGTTCTTCACACTATCCAAGACTGCTCGCAGCTTGTATTTCCAAAATCGATTAAGCCTTCTTTCAATAATTTGACCGAGATGAAGTTCAGCATTAAACGATAATATATTATAATATGTAATATATCATATGACTAGTAATATGTAGTATGTTAACCTGTAATACTTGCTGTATGTCTGCGCGTGTGGGTGTGCGAGTATCACTCTTGTGTGTACCTTCTACGTCCATCCATCCAAAAAATTATTACTTAGCAGAAGATAGAAGCAACCATTATTATGGAATTAAAACTATGTCAATATATGATAGGAACATTTGCTCACCATAACGACTTTAGGGACCAATGAGATATTTTCCACGCGGGATAGAAGTTGGTGGAAACATACAACATACGACATGCTCCAGGTGTTCTATAATAAGGCTTTATGTATATATGTATATATTACTGTGTTGTTATAAAGGCTGGTATAAATTATCTTAGTACGTCTTGCTGTACTCGCTGTCTTCACGCGTTAGGCGGAGCCTGGCCTTGTTAAACAGATATCTAATAAGCCATATTTATACTCGTACATAACAATATTCAAATATATAGACACTTTTGATCACCACAATTTGTGATCATCACACAAATATTTTTCCTGGATGGAAATGCAACCCACAACCCACCTTTCATCAGCCAAGTTCACTAACCAATAGACCAAGGGGTCAGTCCAATATAATGCAATTTGAATGTAATGTAGCAGATATGATTAATGTATGTATAATATCAGAATATTGCATTCAAAATAGCATTGTTCTTGCGGAAATGGCCGATGCGTTTTGAAATTCGATCGGCTCACCGTGCGCCCCTCGTCACGCATTATGTTAATATGTGAACGTAAAATCAATTTCCTGGATGCGTTCACGTCACGTAGATTCGAACACAACTGAAAGAGACAGCGGAAAATTAATAAGTTTTTTCAGGGTGACAGAATTTCGCCCACTGCTGGACCAGTAGCAACGATAATAACTACTGCTGTATATTAAATAGCCTGTATTTCCCGACGAAGTAGGTTGAGGAGTGTTGTACACTCTAAAGATTCACCCGGAGTTTCCCACTATGGAAAAAGGAGTGATTGAATCGGAGTGGACCTGTTGCCATACACCGGGAAAATTTCAGGCTACTAGGAAATGACCAGGAATTTCAAGTCAGAAAACCTAACAAACAAACAAAGCAGTGATAGCCTAGTGATTAAGAATTCAGCCTGTCATGCTGGGAGTGCTGGATTCAAATCCATGGCGCGCATCTATTTCGAAAAGTGTGTTTTAAATTTAAATATCACTTGCTAACGGTGAAGAAAAACATAGTTAGGATACCTGCACACCTTAAAATTTATAAAAAAAAAATTCTAAGGTCTGTAAGGTATGCCAACCCGCACTTGGCTAGCGTGGCAGACTATGGTCTTAAC
>DWEE01003615.1:0-10357 GCA_018245755.1 Parelbella macleannani
GTTGCGTGAGCATCATCACATCGCAATAAAAAGTTATAATTTCTGAATTACACCTCGTTAGTTGTTCCCGTTCAATAATTTTTCACATTTTAACAACAGCTACATTGTTGCTGTTGGTATCTATAATGTATTTTTTTCCCCTTCAATGTTATTAGGGCGTTAGTATTTTTATTTATAGTATCACGAAGTTGGCTGTACTCGTAAAATATACTCGGATCAAAATCAATCTGCATCAGTAAGGCACGTTAAACGATTTTATCTTTTCATTCTTCGATACGGTTTCCTCTCAGAGTGAGAAGGGTCTAGAGATAGTCTGCAGTCCTTTTTAAATATAAGTTGGAAAACATAACACGTTAGAGATTTTTTAAAAATGAATGAATGATGAGTATATTTAAGAACTCGTTTATATAATTTGGATAGTGTTTGGAAACTTACGTCTTTCATCAGCTTAATAAACGTGAAGGTATCGTCGATGCGTGTGGGTACAGCGTATAAAAATGGATGGTTCCTTAGAGCTGGATCGTAAGTGTAATCTAATAGTCTTCCCGATTGTAAGTAGAACCATTCCACCTCCTTAAGCATTGATTCATTGTTCAGTGACAGATAGAGCGGCCTACAAAAATAAATTAATTAAATCTCTTATACCCAATGTAGTCATCATTGTCATTACATCAGCCTTTACTGTTCCCCCGCTAGACATAGGCTTTTCCCAAGGTTATAATACCCAATGTTTGTAAAGTGCTATGTACCCAGTGCTTATAAAGTTATTAGATACTATATACTTATAATATAGTTTAGTAAATATCTTGGGTACTCTCCACAAATATTTAAAACTAGTTGATACCTGCGACTTCGGCTGCGTTACTTACGGTACGTAGGTATGTATAATAATTACAAGACTTTTTTTATTTATACACGCGCCATGGTAAGCCTCTATCACTCTTATCTATACAAATAAATAAAATTGGAGTGTCTTTTTGTAATATTGAAATAACCGCTTTTTACTAAATGCATATGTATGTATACACGGTACATATACAAATGTAACATTTTTTTACTAGTTTTGTCTGTCTGTCTGTCTGTCTATTTGTTCCGACAAATCTTTGAATCGGACTTTCACCGGCAGATAGCTGATGTAATAAGGAGTAAGTTAGGCTACTTTCATTTTAGAATTTTAGAGTTATAAAATAAAGTAATAAATAAAATTGGAGCGTCTGTTTGTAGTAAATAATAAATTCCGGGCAGGCCGACGTCTGCCGGGTCCGCTAGAAGATATTATAACAAAACAATTCTGGTAATAGGAAAATCCGAAGAAATATTTCTTGCCGACATTATGAATGTACTTACGATGTTTTTATACTTTCGGCCAAAGCCTTCTTGCTTATTCTGTTGACATTGCATAGAGCGACCGCGGGAAAATCTATCTGTGATATGGGATACGTTGCAGATTCCATGGTAACTATCAGTGGCTTCACGAGGCTATCAAACCAAAGGTATCTCAAGAAGTAGAATACGATGGATAGCATGAAGCAGAAGAGAATAACGTACATAACTCTAGAAGGAAAATAGCAAATAAGCATTTATGTGCAAATTTATCGTATGTATATGACAACACATTTTCTTTCTGCCATTTCAAAAATTGGAATCACCCTTATCAATCTCTATTCTGATGTGGACTGAAAGAACTTCGACCGTTGAGCATGAAGGAATTGGTTATCTTATAGTATGGCATAATGCTTATGTCATTATATGTCATAATGACAGGTTATTCGGTAAAATCAAATTGACCACTCTTTCCTTCTTCAATTCTTTAAAAAATTTCATAATAATATCTAAAAACAGTGTTATTTGAATGTTAGGCTTACAACTTTAAAGTTAAATCTTACTTTGTCTCCCTAATTTTTCTTACAACCGTTCTTATAGTTATATTTCCTCAAGTTTTTCTAAACTCTTACTTTCTTCCTTTATCTTTTTCACCACTTATCTTCTATTTTTACCTTGTCTTAAGTCTTTAAATCTAAATCTTACCGTAGTTTGTGACTGATGTTCGGATCGCACATTTGCTTCACGCCTGCCACGGAGCAGTTATCGACATATTCCCTCAACGTCGTGCTGAAGGCTCTGCGTACAATCATTTCGAAGCTTATTTTCAGTCGAGGCTTGTACTTTCTCGTTCTGTACTTATACCACCATATCGGTTTTTGCGACATATTCCAACTTAGTCGTACCAGTAGAAACGAGTTTGAGGACCAGTCTCGGTCTACCTTTAAAATATACAGTTGCTATGTGATCGTCTTTGGAACATCATTATAATGAAACGTATTTGTCTGATCAACGGCACGGTAATTAATGTGGTGCGCGACAATTAACATTAAAAATAATTTAATGATTTGTACGCGACTCACATAATGATTGTGAGGTTCAGTAGTTTTTACTCATAAGTGACTCATTTTGCAATGTGTACAAAATGTAATTAAAACGTCAGTAATTGTTTGTAAATATATTATTCTTATGAACCAGATTGGTTGATAAAAATATTCTCATGAGCTGCCGCCAATTCCAAAGAGGTCGCGCCGGTCACATCTCGGGCCATCCCAAAAAGCAAACGTGAGTTAAACCGGTACGTCTTAATAGACTCATATTACTAACAGTCCCATTTCTCTAGTCTTGTTATTATTGTAATAAGAATCAATAGTTTTATTAACTAGTAATGCAATTTTTATACAATTTTAGCAATACGAGTAAAACTCGTAGATTAAACACGACTAAAACCGAACCCCATAATTAAATGTCGCCTGACTCGGACTAATCACATTTAACGTTTGTACAAGATCGCTATCGTACACGAACTATTGAAATTGTTTAAATGTTCAAATACACCATTATAATCACCATCATCGTGTGAGGTCTGAGAACCCGCAGTGGGTCAACGTGGCAGCGTATGACGTCAACGGTACTCGTTTTAAAAAAAGACCCGCGTCTAATAAAGAGACGATACAATCGTTGATGTTGATGAAATTTCGTAACTGTATATTGAATTCTATCCCTTTTAATTTCGAGAGGCGTAGTGTTTAATGTGTTGTCCTAGATACTTCCCTTCGTGTTGTCTTCCTCTTACTAGTTAAAGTGGTCATTCAGACACAAAATCTAGTTATAAATTATAGGTTAAATATCTACCTATGTAATTTTCTAAAAGCATTAAGAATAATATCTATTGTAACTGTTGTTACTAAAAAAAATATGGCTGCGATTATAGTTTATTTGTGGAGTACCTACTCGAAGTGACATTGCTAGTTTTTTTTTATCGAAAGGTATTTATGGTATTACTTTGCATATTTAGTTACAACGCCATCTATTGTTATGTAGATGCAATTTATAAAAACAAAGCAATGCTTGAAAATCTAAAAGACATTGTGACAAATTATAATGTTACATTATGGATTCTTAGTTCTAATTAACTTAAAAAATATTACTGTTTTTGACGCATAACTTTATGCAAATGACAAATTAAATATCTTGCCACAATTTACATATGGCCACCTGATTTTTAACTAGACAGATGTCCTAACCAGGCATGGTAGCCTATAATAACCGACTATGCTATGGTAGTCATCTATGGCAACCTGGTAGCTGATACGCAAAATACTCATATATAAATTTCTAAACATACCTACAGTTGTACCGACAATTTCACAATCAGTTATTGGCCTTGCTTGAAAAACGAATGAAAGCATCAGTTAAAGGCATATATCCCAAATAAATTTGAATCAGAAACAATTACATTAACACTGGCCACTTAGTAAACTTCTGTTTATGCAAGATGTTTTAGGGTAAAAATAGTAATCACAGATCTCCTTGCAGACTACAGTTGTACACGAGAATGTCGATAGAGCCAAATTAATGAGAAACTGATTCGCATCAGTACTTCACTGACTAATCGGTTGCTTTATATAAATGTTGTCTGGGCACGGAATTAGATAGTACACACTTCAGATTGTTTTGTTCAGCTTACTGTCTTAGGGTCTCTAACATACATATATTTGTCATAAGTAACAACGAATGAATATAATTTAAAATGTTTATTTTGACTTAAGCAGTGATTGCCTAGTGGTTAAGAATTCAGCCTCTCATTCCGGGGGTCCTGGGTTCGATTCCATGGCGCGCACCTCTTTATAAAAGTGCGTTTTAAGTTTAAATATCACTTGCTAACGGTGAAGGAAAGCATCGTGAGGAAACCTGCACACCTTAGAATTTATAAAAAAAAAAATATTTTCTGACGTGTGTGAAGTCTGCCAACCCGCAATTGGCCAGCGTGGCAGACTATGGCCTTAGCCCTCTCAGTATGAGAGGAGACCCATATTCCAACAGTGGAATGACAAATGGGTTGATTATTATTTTATTATTTTGTCTACTGTGACAAAAAAATAATGGATCTTAATAAAATCCATGGATTCTTGTTAATTAAATCCCATTTAATGAACGCGAGGAGCTGACGAGTAAGCGTTGTACATTTTGTTTAATATTTTAAGACGGAAAGGACTTCCAGTTCTTGTAAGTTTATTTCACTTCGATATAATATTTATAATTCAAATTAAATGCAATGATATACAAATTTTGTGATAAATACTTTTATCAGTATAAGGTTTCCCAGTAATTTAATTTTCGTGATCGAAGAGAAACCTATTTTTATACATTTATTTCCTGAGCCGGGCAAAAAGAATACAGACCCTTGTCAAGACATCAAAACGTTACAGCGACCGACTTTCGATAGCACAACTCGGCGCGTGGCAGTGAGATACCTAACTTTACTTATCTAACATCAATGGCCAGTCGTCTAACGTAGCTAGACAATTTAGTTCCTACATAGCAGTCAATTTGTCCCTTTTTCTTACCAACCTTCGTCTAAGTGTTGTTATTTTACATCGCCACGCAAGTCCATTAAAGGGTAGGTTGACAGCGATGAGTACCAAATATAATACGTACAGACACTCATCGCCCTTCTTATGCATGCAAGCCGATTTTGGTGCCGGCGAGATGACCTGTCTATTAAACTGCGAGACTCATAAATACGAGCTAAATAAATAAAGAAGCGATGCGACTCATTGGCAGCCTCCATACATAATTCTGATATCGTTTATCATTTCACTTGCATATAACTTCCCTGCCTTACCGCTTTCTTCTCTTTACGGGTTTACACTTGTTAATTTAACGATCAACGTGTGTTCTACATCATAATTTTTTTTTTGTTTTATTTATAAAACATCTAAATATTTCACCAGTTAGACGTAAGGTTCATATACAGTATCGTATAATATAATATTCCCTTTTCTATGAAATATTTATCATATATGAGTAGCGAACAAAAGAAGAAAAGTCGACGTAGAGAATAACATTTGTCAATATTCCGCAATATACTAACGACAGTTACTTTACTTTTTTATATTGGAGAAGATCAAACCGTACAGACAGTGAGTTGCTGATACATGTTGCGACAGAATATGAATATCCATCATGAAACCCTCTGAGATAGAACAAAAGTATTACCATTTTTAACAAGAGCTGTACAGCTTATTTTTATCATCATGGTCTCTTCATTAGTCCACTGCTGGATACAGAGTACCGTCGGTGAACGCTACAACTCCGTGTCCTCGTTGGTAACTGGTACGATTATTATTATTATTCAATATATTGGCGTATTGAAGAATTTTCCAATTATATTTCGCATTTCGATATCTCGGCACATTTCATTCAGTTTTGAGAATCCGTGTGGTTCAGAATCACTTCAAATTAGAACTGGGCTTGGGTTAATTTCTGTCAAACCCGCTTCAGCGCCGTGACAACCGGCGGCCACTCGACGTACAGATTAAATAGCGTCTCCGCATACAATTTTATTCGAATATTCATAATCCGAGCGGTAAATGGATATTAAGGTCGTAAATAGTTATTTCAGCACTGAATAAATACATATATTAAGAATGGCGTCGTAAAAATGAGAACCACGAAATGGTCTATAAAGTATACAGGGTGGAAATTTGAGATGGGGCAGTAAGGGCGTGTACCCAAACCTTTAATGCGACAGTAAAATGTTGTTAGGAGGCTCGGCCTGACTTTGAAAATATTTTAATCTGCGCAGATTTAAGCAAATGTACAATGACGTAGGTACTAAGGCCAGTCTTCACAAGACCGTTTTTTATGTAAAACGTTCCTTCTGCACATAGGACCTAAGAAATACTGGCAGGTCAACGGTGAGGAGAAATAACATGTGTGTGAAAATAAACATATTAAGTAAGTGCGTAATACATACAAGTTGAACATTCGTAAACGTAGATCAAAACATATTTTAAAAATGAGGATTTGCTCTCTAACAATTTTTTAAAGTTTCTGTCCTACGTACACACCAGCGATATGCTGTCACACACATATGATTCACAAATATCCGTTACCTAGAGATCAAAGGTCAGAGCCATAACCGAAAGATTCGCTCCAGTTACTTGCGTCAAAATATACTCTAAAAGAGTTTGTACGTCTACAAATTATCACGTCAAGCAATTTTTATATATACTTGTGTCTTGTGTTTACTATAAGAAGATGTTCAGAAACGTTGCATCATTTTCGTTGATTGGTCCATAAGTTTGTTCTCTTGGAGATTAATTTATATAATTATGTGCAAAATGTGGAATGAGCTTCCATCCGAGGTTTTTCCAGGACATTATGACATGGGGTTCTTCAAGAAAAGTGCAAAGAGAACTCTCCTTCAAAGCCGGCAAAGCATTGACCACGCCTCGGCTGTTGTAAGTGTGCGACGGTGACGACTTACCAGCATTTGGCCCGTCTGCCTATTTGCTAGGCTAAATAAATAAAAAAAAATATTCACTGGTCTCCCTGCTTAACCCAACTGTTGAATGATGAAGACCTCTATTAGCATAAAGTGCGTTTTTAATACCACTAAATTAGTAATGGTATAAAAAAAATGGGTAAAGATGACAGTTAGGAGAAATTTTAAATTAATAAACATTTTATTTACAGGACAAATGAAATTTAAATCATACTTTAAATAAATACAAAATTAGCTTCCTTTATTTATAAACTGATCTTGTTAAGAATATTTTCCGTCTAGCAATACCACGAGCGCAATGGGTAAAGTCGAATTTCTTTTCCCCAAAAATTTGGGTCAAACGGATAAAAAACAAATGCCTTTTATTTGTAAATAGGTACTAATTAAATTACTTTTACAGCGAAATTTCGAAAGGCTTGTTTGTACTTAAGCGTCTCTCTCTTGTAATCGTTGATTTTGCACTTAATATCTTCTTTTAATAAGTCCGATTTTTTATTTCGCATTGTTGTACAAGTATTTGTATATTTGCAAGAAATATCGTAAAATATTCATAAAAGAATCTCCGTGGATGATTTCAATTACTTAAGAAGGGGATCAGATAGCACAGTATTAATATTTAAGGATTTCGGCGCCGCCGTCGCTCTCGAGTCAAGAGGCGTTAATCCCCCGGTGAAACTATCAACATGTTACTATGAACATTTAATCACTACAATGTAAAGGTAACAATCGATTCTATAACTGTAAAAGCCGTGTAGTATGTACCGTCACCCTTCTCCAACACAGATCATCGACCAGTTCACGTGTGTACACTTAGATATAAATCTTAAGTTTTCATATTGACATCTAACTATACCTTATATAGTTATAGCTGACCGACTGTCTATTCCTCTAAAACATACGCTGCAATAAAAATGGACGCCGGTGGTCAAGCATAAGCAAATGCCCAGAACAAGTATGCCTTTACAGGCTGTAATCGAAACTGAACGAATTACAAAGGTTATAAGCAGAAATCGTATATAAAAGTATGTATGAAGTTCCTCCAACTATTATTATCGATGCTTAAATATGACACAAAGTACAGAACCCTGAAACAGGTACTACAAGTAAAACTACTTCTTATTACAAGACTCTAAAATCGGCGTGGAAGTATAATGGGAATGGGATAAATGTAGGAGAATCACACCAGGTTTGTAGCAAAGAAGTATTTGGCTTTCAGTCTGCCCCACAAGGGTACTGGCGTGGTGACACTGTCATACGTAAAAAAAACCATCATTATCTTCAGGGTGTTTTGGGCTTACAACACAGTGGATGCGAATTAATATTAAATGCATTGATATTAATTATTACTATTCTACGTACATTAACAGTCATATTACAAAAATGTATCACGTTATACGCGAACAATGAAGTCTTAATAATATTAACTGGTGTTACTGACATTTGAAGTTCTACTCCTAGGATTCTGGCGGAGAGCGCTGACGTCTAGAGCTCAGCGGTCGCGCATCACTGCTGTTTATTCTTTATTACATTTTCTTCACCCAAAATAAAAATATATTTTTGTCTTCAATTGAAAATAACAAAATGTAGTATTTTTACTGCAAATTTATACCAATAACCGCTATTAATCAATTATACAATGTCAATAGCTATTAGAGCAATATGAGCATATATATATTGGAAAGAAATCAAGGAAAAATTTTATTCGAGTGCGTACATTACGACAGCAGTAGAGTTTAGGAGAGGATGTTGCCATGGTGACGATCAACCCGGCAACTAATACCGTCGCAAATTTACGCTTGCAGGCTGTAGAGTTTCTAATATTTACTCACAGCAGTGTTCACAAACATCACTTCAGACTATATAAGCATATATTAATATGTATGCTCTATAGAGTATGTAGTTTATCCAACGTCTGATTACCATAGCTTGTTACGCCGCCTATTTTGGGATCGCTGCAGATATTAGTAGGTATTATTATTCGAATATCACAAAGCTCTAGCTACTTACGCCAACTCAAGGGTATTATTACTCAAGTAATCAACAAAATACTATCCGGGGATAGTTTCTATTTTAACGACCGTGGTCCGTAAATGGGCCACAGATTTGGATTTTATTTAGGATAAAGCTAGGATATCTCTTTCTTAGCAGTCGGCTGGCAACCACTTGCGCAACGACGCAGTTAAATGAAACAATGAAAAGAAGTTGCTACCAAGGTATTATATAATATGTCGTTTATACATTTATTAAATACTCATCAACTGTCTATATGTCTTTACAAAGGATATATAGTTTATATAGTGCTGTATTACTGATATTACTTTGCCGGGGACTCAAACACAATGGTGCGAGTTTTCCCACTGACACGTTCTCGACCTCAGCTCTCCTTTTATATCAATATTCTTTGTTTATAACATACTTCGCAATAACTTCTACATTATTCAAACCACAGCGGTTCAAAATACCGATTTAGTAGTTTTTCGTTTGAAACAATAACCAGCTAAGTAGGCAACTGAATCCACACTCAAACTCTAAATGCAGTTAGAATAATCCATTCAGGGCCAATTTACTATCGAAGTGTTAGTACTCGTGCTAAAATATTCGATGCTTGAACGCCTGTTTTATTTCATAATTGTGAAAAAATTGAATAGAACTCAATAAAAGTAGAAATAATAAAATACTTGACATGAAAGTTTATGTTACATGGTGTAACTTAAACTGCTTTCATGTGTATAAATGGGATCGAGAAATTAGTTTATATTCTTCTTTAATACAAAAAATGTAAGATTAAAATATTTTATTGAGTGACTCATGCTAGTGGTGGTCAAAAAATTTTGATGAATTATAGTTTTCATTAGCTGTTTGTACCCTTTTAGAGCCAGGGTTGGTAAAGCGAGATGTTAGTAATGTACATTTAATATTGGCATCACTGTCTGTCGCCCTCCAGCCAGGTGGAGTGACGATATATGCAAATTGGCTGGCAGTGGTTGGATGCGAAGAGCTGAACGATCTTCAGTGGCGTGCCATTGGAGAGGCCTATCTCCAGCGGTGGATGGAAGTACACTGATGATGTATGTATGTCTGTGTTCTCTTTGTCTCTCTCTCTCTCTGTAGTTACTGTCTTGTCATGGCCGTGGATTGTGTGAAGTTATAATATGTTAGTTATAAAGAAATTTAAGAAAGACTGAATAAAGTGAAACATTAAACTAAAGATGATCGTCTCATTTATAGTATAATACGAGAGCAGAAACCCGATGAAAAAGGAGCACACTTTAATGAAATACAGGATGAATGGAGAATTATCTTCTTTATTACAGGAGATAATTTTCCATCAGTTTAATACCGAAGGACCGAAATGTTAGCGCAAAGACTTAACAGTCGGACGCGTTGAATGTCAATTAGGACATAAAGAACAGATAAGGTAACTGTTTCAAAAGGATTTTGAAAAAATTTCGTAATTTAGAACTTCTACTAGTGACTCGGAGTCTGGATCTGTGCCCGGTGTATGGCAATAAGTCCACCACC
>DWEE01003616.1:0-10356 GCA_018245755.1 Parelbella macleannani
AGAACGGATGGGCCGTTTATTTATAACATATTTTCGGATATTTTATAACAGCTTTTATATTTCGTCACTTTTTATGTTTACTGAAAACGTCGTTAAAGGTGAATTTAAAACATCAGCCAATTGCTTTTTCGGACATCTAAAGATATATTGTGGTATACCTGAATTTCCATGTGGCTATAATATTTCGCCTCATTATAGGTACGAAACAAGATTTTCTATTCGAACGATAATACTTTTGTGAAACGTTGCTTCGCTCCTAGCTCTTAAGTTTATGACTTTCACGTATGAATTTGTTTTACCTTAAAAGTATTTCGCTCGTATGAAATCAGGCGGAAATTTAATGGACTTCAGATTCGCATTAATTCACATCCATTCGCAAGTGATCAACTAAGGTGGTGAAGCATAAAACGCGGTGTTTTCCAGCGAACAATTAAATTTCTCATACATCGTTAGGATTAGGAGAAGTGTTTCAGCGAGAAAAAGATCGAAATCGGGGCGCAGGCGGAGGCGTATTGAGCAGATCTTAAGTGTGCTCCGTTTAACCGAAATCCTTGCGTCCATGTTGAATAATCCTCGATCCGAGGCGATCGATATATCGCTTCGAGGGCGTGCCTACCTAGCGGGGCTAAATACAATTTACCTTTGTTATTTTTCGTGTCATTAAACTGCGTCGCGATTTCGAACGCTTGATCGGGATTGCGAACTCCGACGCGAATTGTTTGTGAGCTTTTGTTTCCCACTCCGCTCGCCAGCGACGCGACATCAATTAACATCGGATCCCCCGACTGAATTTTCTTCATAGTCGTTTGGATTATTGTAGGTAGGTTTAAAACGGAATTACTTCCCGCTGCAGAATAGAGCCGAATATTGAGACTACACTTTAGTGGCTCGGTTCGACTTCGCTAAACTAAACTGAATTCGAACGACACATTTAACGAATTAGTTTGGGAACGTTGAAGTTTACAAATTTCAATGTCGCACTATCGGTTTGAAAGTAGATGAGGCGGTATTTGTCTGTCGCGCCCCCTTAGTTGCGTGTTGCTGAACAAATGAGGTGGGCCACGTCAGTGCCGGCCCCGCTGGCGTAGGCGCCGGTACATTTGTAATCCGTTATCGGCTCTGACAAATCGCGACACTCACTATTTTTATGCTGCTGACGATCGAGGAACGTTCGAATTATAGAACGATTCACCTCCCGTTTCCATTGTGAAACTTTCGTATGGAATAAGTTTTAATACGAACCTCAAGAAATAAATGTAGGCCAATTTAAAGAACAATGCTTTTGTTCTACAAAAAAGACGATAATACTCGGCAGTCTTTACGACTCATACGTACTCACAATCTAGGCTTCCAACTTTAGCTTTACATGTTGATTATTCAGCGTTATCTAGGTATAAAAGTTTGTGGGAAGACACTCGGCGCTGTGAAGCCTCGCACTCGCTTCCCCGCGTTAATGCACGAGCACGTAGTTTCGTGTCGGCGCAGAAAGTTGTGCAAAGTGCACAGAGTGCGCGAACGGCAAAGCCTTCATTTGTCGGCTCGTGACGTCCGCTGACAAATGTGGACGGCTCTTTATGTACCCTCGCACTCACGCCCGACGAGCGCGCTGCGACTATTCATGACTATGAAAAATGTAGCGTTGTTCGCCAAGCGGTTTTAGACATAACAATTTGTCAAAATATATCAATTACACGCAATTCGTCTGAAATTTATTTCTTTATTTCGCTACGTCCTACGACACTAAATCAGGATGAGACATTTCGCGTGCATTGGAACTGGTGGCCGTTAATGAAGTTATCTATCCGGTTTTAGAGTAATTTAAAGCCTATGTACTTTCTGTAACGATTCTGCTCGGTAGCGAAATTTCTATTGCTAGAGGGTTAGCGTAGATTGGGTAATTTATACTTGCCTCCAGCCTCCCCTTCGGCAACGGGAAGAAGATACAAGCACCACACGGTTCGCTAAAATTGCGTAATGGATCGATTAAATATAGATTTTAATTAGAAATTAATAATAAATAACCGTATTTTTTATTATTCAAATACCTATTTCATCACAATATCACCAACGATAACAATGGTTTTCGCAAAAAGATACCGAATAATTATTTCGGGGCTCATAAAATTTGATCTTCTGTATAATAAGTATTCAATAATAAGCTTCTTGACTTGGCTAAGCATGTTAAAATTCAATTTGTGAGTGGAACCGTGAAGCATGACGGATTGTGGACTGATTTCGTCGTCCCTTTTCTTCTACAATTTTACGACTCACCCGATCTCCAGATAGTATTTGCTCAACTCTCTCGAATACAATGATGGCAATCAACTCCGTAACATTATTATTATAATATAAGCACTTGAAATTGTTGAAATTGTTGTCGTATTTAAGTGCTTTAAACATAATGTCAAAATGAGGAAGGTTCTTAATGCAAAAATATACGAGATTAGCTTTTAAAATAAATACGAGTATTATCTTTAGTTGTATTTATTCGATAAGACTACAGAAAAAAAATTTTTTTCATTATCAATGTAAAAAGTCGTTTTAAAATAAATATTATTAAATTTGCAAGCACAATAGAAATTGTCCTTGGAGGAGCCTGGTAAACGTACAAATCAGCTGCCCAAACGACTACATTTAATTCTAAGATGGATACGTAATAATAAAAATAACATCGATTGACATTCTTACGTTAGCAAAATTCGAAATTGATCAGAAAAATCCGAACATAATTTAAAACTGTTCATTACTGCCCTGTTTTTATCACTTTAAATGTACATACATATTTGTAAAGTACATTAAAATTATTTTGTTAGGTGTTTTTGTTATCCTATTGTTAATTATTTTTAATACAATAAATTAAGGCAGAACGCATATGGCAACAATTAAATTATGCAAAAGTTTATATTAGTGATTATTTGTTTTAGGTGGAATGCAAAAAGGCACAGCCGAAAGAAGTGATGCTACCGGCTAACTTGGCGAAGACGAGAGCCGCAGGACGCGGCGCGTACGGTGAGTTGTTAGGTAGCGCCGTGGCCGCCGGCGCCGGCGTACGGTACGCTCCCTACCCAGTCCATGCGCCGGCGCAGCTGTTGGTAGCCGGCGCGGGTATGGGCGCGGTAGCGAGCGGCGCGCACGCAGCAGTCTACCGCCGCGCGCTCGCCGCACTCCGCCCCGCGCCGCGCCCGCCGCGCCCGACACTCGCGCCTCTTACCATTCCCCCACTCGCATATTCCGTCTCCGAACTTCTAGGCGCACATGCTCTCGATATTCCCACCATCTACTCTCCTCTTACGCATGCTACACTGCCGACCCCTTTGCCCCTCTGATCCGCGATCCTTTTCCAGCAACATCCTCACCACCCCTTCTGAAATCCAAATTCATTTATCATTTTCGAACATTCTGAGTAGCACTTATTGAACTCCGACCTACGCTGCGCTGGCAAACTTTTCCTATCCATTCCTACTTTTCTCTTACATTCCTCTGCTCTCTCGCGTCCTGTGTAGGCAACTTTTGAAATGTACTTTAAGGAACTTGATAATATCCAAAGTGTCTTATTTTTAGTAATGCCGTTAGACAATCAGTTAGTTGGCAGATTTTTGAAAAGTGTATCGACATAAATTAGACTTACCATAGAGTCAGTGACTATGTAACAATTTATACATAAATAACATTTTATCAGTTAGTAGAAAGAATATTCTGGAACAATTTTATGTAGGGTTAATAGAGAGCAATATTTTTCTACCAGGTAGTAGGTGCTTAATTTCGTTTAATTACGGTATAGCTAGAAAAATTTAGAACTGAGCCTGGTCTTTTTTCTCATTTCTAAGTAGCGTTTTATATGGAATATTAAAAAGGGCCTATAGGTTCTGCTAATTCTTGCCAGTTTTGCCACATTTCCATCCATGATATGAAACTAATCCGTTTAGCGAAGCAAGTCTATATTATCATTGCGGCTAATTTGGTGAGGTGTTCTAAATGATATTTTCATAAATGGTATTATATTCCTTAGCTTTTTATTATAAACTAGCTTTACACTCGATGTCGGCTTTTCAAAAATGTTATCAGTGGAAGAAACGAGGTACCTATTAACATTGGATGTTATTATGAGTTTTGTGATAATTAGTTTACTTAATATTTATTTTATTTGTCAAGCAAACCGAATAGTTTAGGTTTAATGAACCCTATTGTGTATTTTTAGTACTTTCAATTAGACACTTAATTTTGATTTTTTTTATTACTTAATATTTACATTATTATATTTATTTATCCTGTGCAATGCCAAAAAGACTTATCTTAATGTTCACTATTAGTTATATTTAGTTTGTGTCCTAATTTTTACACGATTAATAAATTATCATTTGTTAATGTTTACGAAATTAAGGTGTTCGTAATACGAATTGTATTACCGATCATATTTCTCGTAAACTAATATAGTATTAATTGTATTAACTTAATAAGTAGGTGAATTTTCGTAGTACTTAGATTAATAAAAATCATTTCTAAAATATTTAAAATCGTCTGTTTGTTTAACATGTTTAGATATAGACTAACAATATGTAGAATAGATTAACGATTCAATGGAAGGAATATTATTGTAATCATTGATGGTGATAGTGTACTAACATACCCCATTGAAATCGTTCTAGTGAACTTTTCGATAGTAGAGTTACTTAGATATTTGAATGTTGTGTATAATTAATGTAATCTAAACATATTTAATACTCTTCTTATATATTCAATATTATGCAGTTCACACGAAACATGTTCGCCAAGCAAAATAGTGTCTCACGGCACAAATTCTATCAAGTTTATAATATTATAACTCCATTATGTTTAAACCTAGCACACAAATACATATGTTATGTAAGGTGTAAGGACCGATCAATTTATGTAAATGTTTTTACATTTCTAGATTTCATGTGGTCATTGGGTGCTCTTCCTGACGGTAAGTTTATAATACTCATTTTATTTTTAAAGCCACTTCATTCCTCTTAATTCTTTATATTTGAATCATATTTTCTATGTCGGAATGAGCGCTTCATATCTCAAAGTGACTCCGGGCGGTGGGCACGCCACTTAGATTAGGCACACCCGAACGGATCTTAGGTAGATTGACATAGACAGTACAACGTAAAGTATGAAGTGACGACGGGTGTAATGAATTGATTATGGAACACATCGCTACGTCGTGTAGCGACGTCGTCCATCAGTCCATGATGGATCGCGTGGCCAGACAGATACACTATTTTGATTGGCAATATTATGATAAACGATCCGGTGTGGTAATCATATCAACCTCCGTTGACGGTCCGGCCATCGTTCTGATTACTATTTTATATTCGACTCCACATTTCATGAAATGGATACCATAAAAGTAATATATATTTTTCGTATAACATACATTAGTGTATTGTATTTCGATTTAGATAATTCACTAGACATGTTTGGAACTAGCATAGAGTTTGATTTGTTTCCTAATTAAATAATGTAATGAACTGCCCTAGATCCAATCACTTCTACAATAGATGTTTCGTCGGCACTCCACGAATAATGCGCTACATTAAACGATGTGTACAAAATATCATCTGCTGGACATTGTCCAAAACTGTGTCGTACCTAGCTTGTATGATATACTTTACCTACCTTTCATGTGACGGTTCTATTTTTGAAGTGGGCCATCGAGACGAATGTTACACATCAAAAGTTCCTATCGGCCGGATCGACGTCAACAATAACGTGTTCAAATTAACACGACATCAAACGAGAGCATAAGTTTCGTTAAGCTAACACGCTTTTTAATTACTGACGCTATATCTAACATATGCTTTTTGTTGTACAGGTTTCCCCGCAGCGTACGCCGCCTACGCGGCAGGACGTAGCTATTCGGGCTATCCTAGCTTCGGGCTGCCATACCCTGCAGGTAATCCCCTGGCGAGCTTGCACCACCAACTATCCGGCAATCATTACCACCACTTGGCAACACTTCTGCCATACCACCCACTCGAGCTCAGTGGGGTTTACAATGTACACGCCATGCATCTGTGAACTAGCGCCAGCGACAATGCATTCCACTAACCGCTAACGATTCGCAACCGACACAGATTCGCTAACCGATCTCCCGACTCGTCCACCATTCGTGAACTTAACAACGCATACGCTTTCCGTATCTATAACTCTGGTGACGTGACCTAACTTCCCATTTCACTAACTCGTGCCAAAGCACCGGCAAAAGTTCGTGTGAACTCTACTAACAACTTACTAACAAGTGAACACCTCTAACAATGACTGAACCATCTAGATGAATCTGTCGCGCTGTCAATTACAAAACGTCCAAGTTTTGAGAAAGGCTATTTATTGTTTATCTTCAGAATTACGTCGAGACAATCCGGCCATATGGGAGCGCCTCGCTGTACATATGTTTACAGACGATTCGCCCTAACGATTCTCAAATGCTACGCGTCAAGCAAACACTCTAGCGCAAATATCGTGTACGCTTGCCCCGCCCGCCGCACCCCCTGCGCTCCCGTCGTCACCTAGTATCACGCTATCGCCCACTCCTCATTAACAGCGAAAGCTTTTAAAAGAGATTTAAACAGATTCAAAGAAAAGTACTGAAAAAAGTGACGTCCTTTCTGTGGTGACTTCTATGTAAATCTCGGGACAGACGAAAAGAATTTTCACTAATTAAACGTAGATTTTACTGGAGGCTTTTAGTCGATCCCGTCGAATCCGGCGAGTAAGTTATATTTTTGTAGCGGCTTTTATTTTTTTCGGCTAGTTTGTTGTTTCGTGTAATGAAAAACTTACGAATATAACAGGCGATTCGATACTACGCAGCCGCCGACTGTCTAATAGGTGCGAGGCGGGGTCGGGCACAGCTGCACAAATACTCCTTCTATTTGTCAACATCACCTTCTTGAGCCGCCTTCGTTCTACCATAATCGTGATTCTAAGCTTTGACTCTCTTCCCGGTGACAATATTTTGATTGTTTGGAGCGAACGACGACTAAATTTACATGGACGGAGCTTTGAAAATTACGATTTAAGTGAACAGAGCATAAACTAAGTCTGGCTACGCTCTTTGATTTCGCTAGCAGCGATTGATGTTATCGCTGTCGATCTAGTGACTACGCTTGACTACGTTTTTCTTCCTGATTGGTAGTACAAATCGTTCCGCGCTAATTACCTCGCAGCCAGCATTTTACGGCACGCGAGACAGACGTTTCGAGCCGCCGACTACAAAAACGCCGACTGCAACTGTTAGTTCAGCTGTAAATATAAGCAAACTATGAAGCGGTTCTATGATTTTACACGACCGATCACAAACAGACCTTTGAAATCAATATAATGCCACTTGATTATCCGCTGCGTCAAGAATGTTCTATTTCCTTAGCTTAAACTTATAAAAAATTTAGCTAAAAGTTTAAACCCTTTGCACTCGCATTTAATATGACCATGAAACAGACGAAATAAAATAAAAAAGACGGCTGTTTCTACCGCATCTGTGAATACCTTCTTGCGAGTGGAATGATAAAATGAATGATTTTGCAAACCCTGAGACACACGAGCGCACAGTTAAAACTTGTAATGTCGCATTTCGCTGAGACATACGAGTGCAAAGGATTAATAGATATACATGTAACGCCAGAAAAGCACTGAATTTCGGTAAAATACTCGTATCATGGTATATTATACATATATCAGTCCAATTAAATTCCTCTCATAATTCGATAAGCAGATTATTGATAAATAACAAATTAAGTGTAAATCTATATGGATTGGACGCAATTTTATCATCATACTGTATAAAGAGGTTTATTCACTGGAAGATATTAATTAAATTTCACCATTTAAATGTAAAATTGGTGTCTACTTCTCGCAACAAATAGACTTACAGGGCGCGTAAACTTTAAATGTCTCGTAAAAATGTTTTGTTTGATGGATATGAATGTCTATTTGAACGGTTATTTACTTGAGCATACCATGGGTATATAATATTTGAGACAATTTGTTCAATATCAAATTATTTCAAACTTAAAACCGAATTGTTTTATTTATTGAAAGCTATATTCAATACCGAATAAAAGTTATGTATTTTTATTATTATCGTTTATCGGCTTTGGCGCCCCTCGGGCTACGATACGCCGAAAGACAAGTAAACGAAAAAATCTTCAAATCTCGTTCGAAATACGAGACAAAAATTTAACATGTTGCTATACAGCTTTGGTTGGAACAAGAGAATAGATGAGAACTTATGATGTGATGTGTTGTGATGTGATGTATGATGTGATGATGATATTGACACAATAGCAACTTGCTGTCCACTTTCAAATCGACTCTATAATTTATTTCATAAGGTACAGAAACAGCCGGATAGAAATTGTTGTTTAATCCCATTCATAATTTAAATATTCCTTATTTTATCCATTGGTCCTTAGGATTCTCTGACAGTTAAAAAAAATTGATTGCGGAATCATACCCGGTTACATCCTTTAAAACAGAAGTTGTCATGACAAAATGTCACCACTACGACCCAGAAGTTCGTTGTGAGCCTTTAATATAGAGTAGTCTGTTCCACAAAGTTGGAAAACGATCGCACGTAGCGTCGAAAGGAAGAGAGTTTTTGAACTTATAATACACTATTTCAAAGTTGTTCATGGTAGAATGAGCATTAAATGAAACATCCCTAGATGTTACCGCGTGGTAATGGTGGGCGGCGAAAAAAATACATTATAAGATGACCTTCATATTAATCTAGCGTGTTCTCGTGTACTGTGCGAGCCACTGGTCCACAGTTTACACGTAGTTTGCACCGTGTCTACGAATAATCTGCTGAATTCCCCACACAAACTATGATCCGTCGTAAGCCGCGGGCTAACCGGAATAAAAACGTCTATACGAAAACTTTGGAATACAATTACGGGGATAGGGGAGATTATCTAGGCGTTAGATCTTAGGTGCTTTAATGCAAACCTATTCCGCGCATTCAATTCTGTATCCTGAGTAGGTTAGTGTTTTTCGAACAGTGTTAAATTAGATGTAGGTTTTTTCCTGTCTCTTATATTAGAAGTACATAATCTTATCCTCTATGTAGCATGCTGTAGTATAGCGTTTGAATTTTTCTAGATTAGACGCAGACTGAACACAATTTTATTCATATCTCCTTCTTCTCAGATTTCTTAAATGTTCCGTATTAAATATCATTTACGATCGACATCGTTTTTTTAAATTTGACTAACTTATTTTAACAGTCTATAATATTTGTAATAAATATTAATTGATTTTAAAGACCTAATTTATTTTGTATTCATGTAATACATATTTTTTATTATCGCCATATTAAGTAATTAAAAAATACGAATACGAACGGGCTTATTCAGGTGTATGTTTAACAGTAAGTTAATTAATAACCTGTCATTTATCATCGTCGATGCCATGAATATGATATTGGAAAATAAATACGAGTAACACTTATTGTTCGTAATAATACCTATGTGTGATTAATAAAACTTTAACGCACGTCAAGCGGGTCGGAGCGCTTCATATGTTGTTGACGTAATAACTCAGTTTATTAATACATTGGAAAGAAAAATATAATTTTTACTTTGTTTTTTTTTTCTGTTTTTATACAACAGAATTGATAGTATTCCGATATTTAAAAAAGCTGAGGTTCAGGTACTCGTATCAGTAATTCACTGTTTGTTTTTCTATATTTTTTAGAAAATTAGTAACACTCCGAAAAGCCGGAATAAAACACGTAAATAGTTTGAAACTCGAGTCATTATGATTATTTCAATGCAAAAATATTTCATTTCAATAATACTCTAACAGTCCTCCACTTACACATATTTTAATAAAACTAAAATCACAAAGAAATAAATCAATCAATGGAGATAATATAGTTTTATCAATGAATCGAAGCTAATTCTTATTTATCTCTTACTTATTTTCACATTGTGTTCAGTCTACATTGTGATTGCGGTTATAGAAAATTTGGATTGTGTGATGCCCACATTGCCAATGGTCGATTACTTGGCAAAGCATACACCATGTAACTAATGTAAGAAACATCGGCACCGGAATCTGTTTTTCTATGACCGAATCATTATAGCAGTTTCTACGTAGGTATATGTAAGAGTAACATTTATGATTAATATTAAATAGGTAGATTAGGAATTAATTTCACATTACTAAGTTTAGAGGATGAGTAGGAAATAACGTCATAGACATTGATTTACGTAGTTCATGGTAATTATTATCTATCTAATTAGCATTAGTTTAGATTTTTAATTTGTTTATCACCACGAAAATAAATTTTTAAATCCTATAATCGAGCTTGAAAAGTGTTATTTTAAT
>DWEE01003617.1:0-10354 GCA_018245755.1 Parelbella macleannani
GTGCGCGCCATGGATTTGAACCCAGCACCCCCGGAGTGAGAGGCTGAATTCTTAACCACTAGGCTATCACTGCTTCATTTCATTTTAGAGATATCCATAATATTCTTTAAGCCGTATAAAATCTGCTAATTCAAACTTATCCAAACCAGGGCGATGATCCGTCTCCTGAGAGGAGACTCGAGTCAAATAATGAAATGATAAACCGGTTATGTGTGTGTGGTAGTGATAATGACATGAATGTAACGAAAGTGATTTATTTCTACAACTTGAACTCCACACTTGATTGCTTAATCCTTTGTTCAGGCGTTCTTCATTTCTTGTACTACCAAACTGCAGCCGAATTTTGATGCACTAGTGTGAAAACAGACAAGTCAAGGTTACTTAGGTCTCATGAAATAGACCTAGATTTATAAGCCAGAATAATAGGCCGGTGACTTATACAAAATAAAAATTAAATCCAATACATGTATAAATACGTGACAAACTTGATATCGAAGAATTGCCTCTATTATGATGGTCTGAATACTCGATGCAGGGTAGGTATTCGAGTAACTATCTACCATTGTGTCATTAATGTTACTTGTTCTAGGTTCATGTGGCCAATAGCCGTGATTCTATCAATACTTCCACAAGCTTTAACTCCTATGGAGCCAGGGCCTATGGCAAGAAGGATGTTTAAAGTTGAACGGGAAGCTTGTACCAACAACTGGTGGAAAATTATTCTGACGATCGCAAATTATACCGACAAGGAAGAAATAGTAAGTTGGAACCGTTGTTGGTTTAATGGTTACTATGGCATCAATAGATGCTGGTCGACGCGGACGTTACAAAATACAAAACAAGTAAAGAAAGAAAATGTGAAAAAAACGACTCATGTATATATATATATTATGTACAGCATGTAGCGCTACAGCGCTACATAAAGAACCAATATAATGGAATAATGAACATATACCGTAGTATACAAAAGTAATAGAAAGGTTACTCTCCACGTTACGCGCGATGTAGTAATCATTAATGATGTTTTCTATCTTTAAGTTTTCAAATTATCGTTCCAGTGTTATCCAATCTTATGGTCAGTTCTCTGCGACTTGCATGCATGCGTTGTCGGAACACTCATATATTGGATCTATGTCAAGAATAGAAGAGCTGGTCTGCAGGCTTTTGCCATTGGAGCCACAGCGTCTGTTATATTGCCAATAATACACGCCTATAAGCATAATTCGGCACCTGTTATCAAATTGGATTTCCTGTAAGTAGTTAAAAAGTCTCGTTATAAGTAGTTAAGAAGAATGTGTATAATATAAATGGACAGAAAATACTTATTTGTATATAAAGAAAGATTTTTTCAATTATCAGCGTTCCATTTATAATTCGTTCGTTGCATGTATCCGTGGTCCTCACAGATGATGTACATTAGGCTAACTGCCTCCCACACTTTGGTTGACATAGTAGAAAACCGCGCGTCGCTCCTCCAGCGGTCCAAACGCGGTTGTGGTTGCTCATGTTACTGTCACAGAGGCCACAATTTTTTATATTAGCGGAGTAAGTGATAGATTGTATCAATTTTAGCCTTGTTTATCTTTCAGAGCCTCTGATACCTTCCGAACGTTCTTCATATCCGATCCTACGTATTCCTGGAGTCATAACAGATTTGGACCATTTTTCGTCGGAATGGCTTTTGGATACCTGTTGTCTGTGCTCAAGCCTGTAAAGCACAAGAATGTCTTGTCTAAGGTAGAGTTTAAAATAGTTGTGATTATTTCAAAGTACCCACACTGATTTCATTTGTTAATACTTAGGATATTGTGATTTTAGACCTTGTCTATGATATTTATCAATAATTTGTTGCAACAGGAACTGCCAGAAAAGGCCCGAGAACAAGAGTACTAACATTATAGTTCAATTTTGTTTAATACGAAACTTTCACATTATTGTATTACATTATTATTACATATGACATGTACTACCTAAAACAACTGTCGTATGTACTTAGAATTTGTAATTGAGCTGTATGATTACATCAAAAGTTCATTCCTGTGCTTTTATTTGAACGCAAATACTTTCTGTTTCAGAAATTATCCATTTTGGCATTTTTTATCTTCCTAGTCATGTTCACTTCATTGATCTACGCATGTTACTCGTATAATCTGCGCGAAGGCGGTGCCTTGGAAAATGCCATATTTTCAGTTCTAAGAAGAGTGATATGGGCCGCTCTGATTGGGTTTCTTATTATTATTTGCGAATATGGAACATTACGTAAGCATTAACACATATTTCTCATCTACCTCTACACCAACAAATAACCCTTTATCGGGCCCGCAAAGAAATAGTTTAAATACGCAATTAGAAGATCATGAATATCCACTTGGAATGTGACAAGGAATAATGAGAGAGAAATTCTCGTAAAACAATGGCGGAAAGAGGCACCAAACAAACTAAAACTAAATAATACCAATAATCGGTTAATACTCTGTTGACTGCCTTGTTGGTCGAGTGGGTGCAAACGCGACTGCTGATCGGGAGGTCCTGGGTTCAAATACCTCAATAATTCAAATTTAGAATTTCTAGTAGTGACTCGGAGTTTGGATCTGTGCCCGGTGTATGGCAAGAGGCTCACCACCTGTTCCATGGGACTTAACTGGTGAAACGTGGGAGTTTACTACACTCCTCCGCCTACCTCTTCGAAAATACAGACGTGGTGTTACATTTTTTTGATGTTACGATTAGTACTCAATCAGCATTTTTTACACTGCGGGTATATACGTACATAATATGTCGCATATTTATGTCCTTTTTATCTACAAATGATTCCGCACTAGGCACTCGGTGTTATATTTAGTAGATAGCGTCTATTACTTTGCAGTCATCATTTGTGATGTACCCTGTCCACTTTTTGGCCACTAGCTGCGTAGTGTCCAATAGTCCCCTAACAGTGCGATTTAAATGCTTCAAACATGGAAGTATCAGTTGACGGCCAAATTGATTGGGACTAACATTTAAGTCCCCGCAAAACGTAAGACATTGTAGTCCGAGATCCCGGAGCCACCAGACTTACTCATTTACTCAGAAATACAATGTATAGACTATGGTAGTTTTTGTGTAAACTATGAGTGTATGCATACCTGCTAGCTTGGGCCGACCGCGACGGCCAGTTTACAGGTACTAGGTCCTATAGGTAGCTAAAAATCTCAGTACTGATTTTACGTATGTTTTAGAAAGTATTATTAAAAATTAATAATGATTACTGCCAGACTCATTTCGGCGGCGGTAATTTTTACCAGACCCTTTGGAGCTTCCGACTAATTAATGTCATAAAAATAATGTCAAAAATATAATGCTACAAAATATCATTCAAAGAAAGGGGATTCCCCGCATTACCAGCAATAACAACCTGCTATAATCATTGCCACCTGCCGATTGGGCGGATGGCCCAAGCTAGCAGGTATACACTCATAATTTATACTGAAACTACCTGCTTCTAAACATTTTATTTCTGAGAAAATAAGTAACGTCTGGGGGCCGTGGGATCTTGTTCCATTACTTAAAAACGGGTTCCAACTACAATCGACTTCCTTAGAATATAATATTTTATTCAGTAACCTTTACATTAATGTTGTGTTTTAAGTTTTGTTAATGTTGTTTCAGCACTAGTCACCAGTTTCTTCAGGTGGTCTGTTTGGGTTCCTCTGAGTAAACTCTCTTACGGTGTCTACCTGACTCACTTTGTGTTAATTCTGAGGATGATATCCGAAAACAGAACACCACCAAAGCAGGACGTCTTTGAAGATGTGTGTTACCATTTCGAAACATTCAATGTCATGATCATAATGAGTTTTCAGTATATACGATACATTTCCATACATACTCGTATACTCGTACTAGTGTAGTCGTAAATCTGTCGCGCTATTTCCTTATGTGATGAAAATATACAAATATAAACGATCTAAGTCTCCATATCGAATTACATTCAAAGTTGATGAAAAAGCCTAAAAAGCTTCATTCTTCACGTGGGTCTCCTGATAGCACTCCCATTTTTTAACAATCATTGCTCAACGGTACAAATATGTACCGTATACTTGTTTTGTCACCTACCTTTACACCTTATCATTCACCTTTATATCTTTATACCTTATTATTAACCTTGATACTTACTTTGCTATGTACCTACTAAACATGCTAAGACCTCATTTCTTTCATTTTCGCCATTGTATGTTTCAGATAGTCATAACATTTGGCTTGATGGTCGTACTCTCGATGGTCAGCCTTTTTATATGGCTATTTCTGGAGATACCAGTAATTAACCTGATTTACAATACCAGCAAAAGGTAAAGTTTTCACCAAATATACTGCCTAGACACTTTTTGGACGTTTTAGTTATAGTTTTATAGATATTTATACTTAACTGTGTTAGATTTGAAATATAGATATAGTGAAACTTCTTCATACATAGTAGCATAAACCACCACCACTTTGGCAAGAGTCACAATTAAGAAGAAGTAAACTAATAAAATCCTACTAAGCATATTAGATGGTAACGGAAGAAAACAGAATACCTGTAGTTCTTTTTTTAAATGTAAATAATGAATTACATAAATATAAATGTCTGTGTACGTACGTAGCTTATAAGCCACCTGGTTACCATGGCACAGGCTCTGCCTAGTTCAGAATCAGACGATTGTGTTTGAAGATATTCCAGACCATTTAATTTTGTTTATTGTAGTTTGGTTTTAGGGTACCAAAAACAAAACTTCAGACATCTCTACAATGTTCTCAAGAATCTCATGTAGCATAAATAGATAAAACAAAGTGCTTTTTATTCGCTGTTTTCTATTCAAGGCTCAGGCTCATCTCAGCTCAATTCAACGATTTCCTCAAAAACAATCTCTCGTTCCCTTATATATTTATACAACCAAAATAATGAACCGACTGTGGTGATGAATAATATAAGAAAATCATCGCTTTGATAAACGGAAACAAAATAGCTCTGATTCCTTGTTTGAATATCAGTCTTGTTATCATATAGCACACCACATCATCAGCCTATCTCGGTCCACTGCTGGACATAGGCCATATCATACATACTGAGACCCAAACTTTGCAACTGAAACCGCAGACTGATCTAATATGACAGAAATGTTATTTATTTATGTTTCAGCTCCGAAAATTTACACCGAAATGGTAAAGTAGAAACAGCGCTACCCCAAGCAGAAGCTGTTGATACAGAAAACAATGAAATTTTGCAGAACAAAGTTGATGAAAAAATGGAAATTTATCAAAAATCAAAATACTTGTAGCAACACCGTCTAATATGTAGAGTTCTCGACCTTTCTGTGGAAAAAAATTTAAAACGCTGAGTTAAAGAAATCGACCGAAACCGCCACTACTGACAGACACCAATAGTACTTTCCGTTAAAAAGACATGAAATTTTATAAGTAGATATATTGATACCGTTATGTTAATTTTATTACAATATTGCTATATTAAAGCAGATAATATATCTTTGGATTTGTGAAAACCTTGTTTTTGTAATTATGCTTACCGGTTTTGTCTGTAGTGCTTAAGCCGCTTAAGTTAAGCCATTTAGTGATATCATACTGTAATTTTTACTTTATTTTTACATATTATCAACACACCCCGATGACACCTTCACACTCATTTATCTCGTCATGTATATCCACGCATCCGATTATCAAAAAAGAAATAGTGTCAAAATGTGATTTTTATTGCAGGTGTTAACAGCATGCTTAGTAAAATCAGATTCATTTTATTATTAGACACTAAACAATACAACAACTCCACAATGTGATTCAAATAATACAATCGAGTTAATATTAATGATTGAAATGAAATTACGTTACAATCTAAGATGTCTACAATTACATTAAAATCACTCATAAGAAGTTGGGTAGTTCTTATTTGACATCCTATTATTGATTGATTGTACTCGTCTATTTACCGGTTTAATTCACGAACGTCTATCGGGATTTTATTTTGAAAAATACATAAATCGATGTTACCTAATCAAAAAATTTTAGAATTAAAATTAAACCTAATTTTGTCTGTAAATAAAGTACACAAAAAATAATTTTATATAATGCGTATTATTTAATTTAATAATTAAATATTCTGAATGATATGTTGTATCTATATAATAATAAAATTTATGAACGTGACATCAGGCACGGAAGAAGACGACGACGAGGAAGTACGCAAAAGACTAGTTCACTCGGTCGTTTTACTAGGTACGTTTTACAGCCCATGAGAAAAACCTTTATATAGGTCCTATATTTAAATTTGTTTTCTTTTGTACAAATGGATAATATTTCAATGGTCTGAGCAACATCTTAGACACATACAGAGCTTAGATTATAGATACAAAAATATCATTATGGCCATTGATTAATTTTAAATACAGAGGCATGGTATCTATCTACGACAACCTACTCACCTATTTAACTTGAAATTTTCGCGTATTAAGTAACTCTGAATCTGAATTTACGAGTATGCGTCGTATATGGCAATTGACTCGACTCAACATTATTGATAAAAATACACGTAGCTACCCCTCCACTACATATCCATTCAAACAAAGGTGAGATATTCTCAGCGAACGTTTCTAGAGAAATTATTATGTGGAATGCCTTGAACCCACACAAAAGGGAAATGCACGACACCCAAATCAACTTATCAGATTACAACAGTGAGAGAGGGAATAACGCGTAAATGTATTTATACATTTTTCTCACTGAAACTAGCTATGTTTTACAAACAATGTTACACGTTATTATCCTTTTGTATTCAAATCACGTCGCAAAAACAATACATGCAACATTAAATACAGCAAATGGAAACTGCAGCTTATTATCGTGAGATTGTTCGATTTTTTTATTAACTCCGAGGATAAATCTTTAAACATGTAAAAAATATCAATGCTGTAATATAAGGATGGGAATATAGTTCTGATTAAACCATGTACCGGTATAACTTGCGTGTTTTGTTTGCGATAGTCCAACTAATTTCAGACTTATCCAACGTTGTTCTCATTGAGCTCCCGCCGATCGCAACGAGCTCACGGTCCAAAATGGGGAATCTACCCGCTCACTTGGTAGTTATTTATAAAAGGTTTGATAATTATAACATATAACGTAAATTATGTTTAATGCATGATTTTTCATAATTGTATATGTACCTACCAATGTAGATAACATTATTTTTCATCCAATGTTAACTGTTTATCCTTATTTTTTTCCACTCGTATACAGGAACTTTGCAATAACAAATACGATTTCATCAGCAGGTCAATTGAAAGAGATACAATATGGAATAAGTTGTTTTCTTGTACACTGTTTCTTTAAACATGTAGCTTCGGTTTTAATTCCTTTATAAAAAACGCAATTTCACGCCTGTAATCCTCGAAGGGGTAGGCAGAGGAGTGTAGTACACTCCCACGTTTCACCACTTACGTTTAAGTTCCATGGAATAGGTGGTGAGTCTGTTGCCCTATACCATGCTCAATTCCAGACTCTGAGTCACAACAAAAATTTCAAAATTAGAAAAATGCAATAGCACTCGACCCGGGATTTGAACCCAGGATCTCCCGATCGGCAGTCGCACTTTCAACCGGTCGACCAACAAGGTAGTCTTAGTTCTGTTGTAAATAAAGTTAAAAATTGTTATTTTATAACAAATACTATTTTGAAAGAATATTTCTATACATAAAGCGACTTGCCATACATAATTTTCCGTCAAAGTCAGTTCGGCTACAAGCGCAATACATTTCTTACGATTGGCGAATATTGTAGTAAGATGTGTGTCGTCTTAAAACGACTTGAATAATAAGTTGTGGCAACTTGTAATAAAGTTGTCGCAACATAAATAATATCTATCCTTTGGAAATTTTCCCGGTGCATTCTATAAAACGCTTCTGTATAAGTAACACATACTTGCCTAAGTATATTTGAAAAAGTTTAAACATTGTTTAAGCAATGAGGTGTATTTTGGTGTCGATATGTTTTTATTTTGTGGGTGAGTATTATTTTTCGTTGTACAAAGTGTTCTTAATTTTTTGTACAATATGAAAATTTCAAAGCCAGTAGCCAAATAAGTTTATCTTTAACAGTTACACCGGCAAACATTGTCTTTGTCACACGAACTCTGTAATCATTTGTTTTATGTAACCTCATCAAAAATATGTATAACTAATTTTGATTCAGTCGCATCTAGTTTTATTGTGACAGCTATTCATTTCTAACGTGTTCTGTGTTTGAATAAATTTACTAAGCTAGGTACTACTAGGTATTTTATATGTAACGAAAATCTTCTAACAACCACAACTTGTCTTGCAGTTGAAGAGAATTAATTTTTACATTGAGCTACAGAATTTCTATTACATGAAAAGTGCTATTTTAAATTAAAGAGGGAATAATTATAATTGCGCAAAAACTGATAAGGGCTACGAAGAAAAACTCATTGACCAGAGAGACGCGCCGGGAAATGTTTTGTGAATGTTGTCCAAAATTTTTGTAGACGCCATGTTGTGGAATATTGGAACTTATAATGACGCGTAAAGCATTGGAACGTAATATAATTCGTAAAGCTTTTGGGATGTCATATGTACTAATCCATATATGAGCATATACATATGTATGTGGAACTATATAAACAGTGTAACGTAGTTATTAAACACTACTCCCCTATCCCACAAATAAATTGATTACATTACCGAAATCTCTTCCCTAAAACTACAATTCTCTGATCAATGAGGGTCGATGTATATTTTGCCAAACTTTGGCTGTTTGTCCGGCCAATCGTAGGCCTGTTTGATCTGCCTTAATGGATTCACCATGTCGCCAACACACCTATTGAATAACTAAAATATATATGAATAAATATGTACTGTCGAATCACTTTAATTCTAAACTTATACATATTGTAGGCTAACAATCATCTTGATATCTTGTAGAAAAATACTCGTATGTAGTTTATTTCACGTATCATTTGTTTCAGAAGTAGCTGCATCTGGTATGTTAAATAACAGTCCAAAAACAACATATTATTTAAATCCTCACACCAAGCGATTATCGCATTTGGAAACAACTAAAGAGAACCTCCTGCATCAAAACTGGGAAGAAAATGAAAAACCATGCCTGGAGCTGTTGGTTAAAATTATCCATAATGTTCAGAATTCCACAGTTTGGGCCACTTGGAGTGAGTAACAATTGAAATTATATGGGCTCAATTAGCCAACCGCTGCATGTTCTGATTTTGATTACATAATATTTGGTTTTAATAGTTTTTTTTTTTTAATAAGTCATAAATATTGTTGTATATTGAATATTATTTTTATTTACTCTTTTGATGACTTGATACGAATGGAAGACTTAAAATGTTTCCCGATTGTATTTATACATTACTATTCCAGTTTGGGATTCCATACAACTTCCAGTTGGACAATTATATGGTTCCAGAACACATCTGGGCAACTACGATGAATGCTTGGATGTACCCTGGAAAGAGCATCCGGAATTCCGTACACAATATTGTTTAGCGGAAATAAAACTCACGGCGGAAGAACCGGAAATGAAAAATGTCGATATCCTTGGATCTGTAAAGGATTTGATGCAAGTTAGTATAAAATACATTTTATTATCGTACACGTTTAAATAGAATTTTATTTAAAAATAACAAATTCAAAATGACACTATCTATTCCATTTTCAAATTAATACATATGCACATGTGATGACCAAATACAATATTATTCTAAGAGAAACATTTTGGATTTGGAACAATAAATTGTTTTCAATAACCATCTACAGGCTAGTTAGCTACAATCTCATCTGATATTAAACGAGATGTATTCTAGTACGTAGCACGCTTACCTAAAAAGTGCGTATTTGTCCGTGTCTTGAACAGTTGAAAAGTTTTACGAATAATAAAAAATAGACATCGGCAAGGTATTTTATTCTGAAATTCTTAACTAACGCTATATCAAACTTCAAAGTAATTTCTGTATGTACCTTTTAACTTAAATCATTTCGATCTACTGGCTTCCCCTGTGTCGATACCAAACTGAGTCATTGTCAGTGCTATTAAGTGTTCATGACACAATCGAACTTTCAAATTGACAAAGTTACAATAATCAGCACTGAATGAATCTTCAAAAACTCTTGTTACACGGACCGCGTGGCTTTCTGTGACTTTATTTTTATAACTTTCATTTTTCAAACCTAACAAGAAAGAATATCTTCATTTCATAATATTACAGGAGGGCTTTTGTAGTCCTTTGTATCTCAAACTTATATGCCTCAATTTTAAACTAATTAAAGCAAATGCAAGTGAATAAAAAAAC
>DWEE01003618.1:0-10353 GCA_018245755.1 Parelbella macleannani
ATATGGGAGGAGACCCATATTCCAACAGTGGAATGACAAATGGGTCGATTATTGTTATTTTTTATTATGATATATTAGTTGCAAAATTTGTGGAGATTTGTTGTAGCGAGACAGCGTTTCAAGGGTGCATTAATATTCGTACTCGCCCACGACTGTATTGCGTGGGCAGATCGACTGGTTTCGTTTCTTAAAATTTTCGCTCGCCACCTTTCATGTAATCCGTTCCTTACATACACCATATATTTGACCACGTTCGTATTAAATTTTATGGTTGTCCTTTTATACATCTATTTATACAACTTCTAAGCATCGACAATCCTTTTATAAAATAAAATATCATGTCATTCATTTCTAAGGCAGCGTCCGATAAACTTATTCAGGTCAATGAAGTCAGAAGGACCGAGTCGTATTTTAGTTAAATTTCAAAATTATCGTCGCCCTGTGTTTCGTAATTTTAAACCTTTAGTCCCGGCGATTCTGTTAGCTAATATAATATACGATGTTCACCTTTTGGGCGCTATAAAAAGGCCTAACGTAACAATTATTTTCTCGACGGCGCTTATATTTTTTTAATGTCTGGATTTTATTAAAACAAATATAATACGTGCGCCTCTCGTCATTTTGGGCGTTCGTGTTAGCAGCGTGTTGATATTTTATTTACTTTATCGCCGGCCGAAGTGCGGCCACCATTGTGTACATAATGAAGCTCAACTCTTTTCGAGATTTTGGCGGCCCGGTAATTAAACACATCTGCTTCACGTGCAATTTTGTCTCCGAGCTCGTGTTTTCATATTTTTGCAGTAAAAGTGGAAAGGTTATTTTTTTCGAACAGACGTCATATGTTGACGCCGTTTATATAATTTGAGTGAGTTTTACCTCCCGAAAATATAAATTCTCTCTTTTTGTGTAAAATTATTTTCTTCTTTTGAACAATTAATATAAGAGTACAACCGTTTCATTTATGTAATGTACTGTACATTACCGCAGACCGATGAAAAGGGCATTGTATTTTGTGATTGTTAAAAGAGTTCTGAACATTTCATATGTATTTAGGTCTTTTCTGTAGCTCGACATATCATATTAAACATGATCTGTTTCGTACGTGGCGCGCGTAGGTGTTATTGTGATCTGGTGGTCTTTATCCATTGTGAATTGCTTTGAGCAATACGTTTCCATTCCTATTTGGGGGCAACGCTAAATTACTCATACAGATGAACAATAGGCTCTCGAAACTATAGTTATATAAAATAATTGGCCTTGTATTCGATTCTTATCTTGGTGAGTATTTATTTTCACATCTGCTCCTTTAACTGCAGAAGGTGTACGTCAAACATTAGTCATTTATATATATGGTATCTACTTGCTCTTTTGTCACCCTGACTATTACGAATTTGCAATATCCCCTATGATAACTGCATTTTTAAAAGAGTTAAAAACAAGAGTGGGTGAAGATGTTATATTACTTTGTAATTTAACAGAAGTGAGCTCCAAAAATTAACCTTTATTTTGCAAATATTTGTTTATTTCTATAGCGTTTAATATTATGCTATTTAATTAATTTCGTTATCAATTTTAGATTGTTAACAAAAAGACCGATAATATCAAACATTTAAAGAAAAAAAAAAAACAGTAACATAACATCTTTTTCTATGAGTTAATAGCAGAAATAGAGACATAATAGAGAATAAATGAAGGGAGTGTGTAATAATGATTTTTTTTTATTAATAGCATGATTACTAGGTAACTCTAAGAAATTGTAACTATAAGGAAGTATTGATTCATTAAAATAATGGTCCTCGGGCATAATGAATGGAATTGAACCTTGAAAATAGCATTTTCTTCCGCATTACCAAAATTAGCTGATTGATCTACAAAGAATTTTACGAAAGGTGTTATATGCATTCTTAGCGTTTTCATCTACTCAAAAATATAGAATTTGTTACTTTCTATTCACCGTTCTAGCGTTATGTGCCCTAACATCTTCATCTATTTCGTTAAATCTTACTACTGATGCTTTCCACCACCATCAAGTTTTACTTCAACCGCTCGCAAAGGTTACGTTTTTTAAAAATAGCGAATAAATTCGTACAATTGTCGGTTCCGTGTTAAAAAGAGTAGCAATATCGAACATTCTGACCAACTACTTACAACAATAAGCTTCTGTAACGTATATAAATTCTTTTTCCTTCTTCCTTCTCCGTCTTGTCTATAAATTCTATTTTCATTTTCGAAAGTTATGTAATCAACGATTTGTGTCTTTAACGTTTCTCTAGTCACCGGAATGAAGTCGCCGGGTATCATCAACGCCCTGCTTTTCCAGAAATAGCTTCGCCGCTCTCAGAAATTCTTTAACATTTCTAATAAGCTTTGAGCTATTCGAAATGCAAATAAGCAATGTAGCGCATGCGTCGCGTCTCTACTGCTGGCCGCGGTCCCGCGGGGTCCGCAACTTCTCTAATAACTGTAATTAGCTAGAGGCTACCCTTATCGTCGACACTAGTGCGATTGCGTGCTAGATGTCGATAAAACGTTCCACATTCTCAATTTTATTTGCTCTTAACTCTTAACCCGATCTGTTTTATTCGCCTTGTTATTTTACTCTGATTTGTTTTAAGTTCTCATTAAATTAATCGCTGTTTTATATTATGTATGCATTACTTGTCACTTGGATTCCTTTTATTGACAGTGCTTTGATTAGACTACTTTATACTTGAAAAGTTTTGTCATTGGTGTTAAGTGCATTGACAACCGGTCATGTTATCGAAACAATGCAATAGTGATTGAAGCGCTTATCGATAAGTTCCAGTTTGACATCTCTAACTGGCCGGTTACTGATAAATTCGAATCCACTTGTCTCTGCGGCGCGAACTGGCCGATCGCAATCGGTAGTTGTTAGCCACCATTATGAATGCAAATTTAACAATTATATACACGCCGATCTGCGATCTGCGCCACCGACATCTGTGGAGTCGATTGCGTGACTTTCTTCTACTGCTATGAAAAAATTGTTTACTCCGCGCATAAAACATTGTATTAATAACCGGCCCTTTTGTATTTTTTCTCCAATGCTCGTATGTTAGACAGGGTTCGATTGAAAGTTTTGTTAGACTTCGCGCCGTCTTCAGTTAAGTGAAAAAATCTCATTTTTATGTAATGCTCAGGTGTCAACTGTTGATAGATACAACTAGCAGTGGCAATTTGTGGGAACACTTGTCTGGAGCAGTGGCGTGTTTGATTCGCTCGGCTGCTGCGCGGCGTGATGCTGCGGTCGGAGGCGGTTCGTTTGTGACTGTCGCAGCGCAAAATCAACTCGTAATAGAACTTAATCAAGCACTCGCCTTTCATCCAATCTCGTTAGCGAAGTAAATTGACTTTCTTAAATTGTATACGCGCGGGGTTTTCTCGTTTACGTGCATTGCGTTTCTAATTTATTAAGCTCTCAATTTGATTGTGTAGTGCAACGGATGCACTAAAAGTTGTAACAGCAGAAACGAACACTCACTAAGTGTATTACCTCTAGCGCACTGCACACCGGTGTGAGTCGGACTACTTAGCGAGTAGGCGCTGAGCTTCCACTAAATTGGTTCTGTGGCGCGGAGATGGTTTCTGATGGCTTCCTTCGTCGCTAGTTTGTCTTGTATCCTTCATTAAGTGAGTAATAGCTCCGGGTTAATTCGATTACTAACTTTCGAGAAATTTATTGCTTTATGCGACGCTGCGCTCTATTTATAATATAGGTACTATTTACAGGCGTTCATATCTCTGCACCGTTTAGCGGAATGGAATCAAAGTTGAAATTTTCAGCGTAGGATTCATTTTAACTACTGCAGCTCGAGATGAGACAAGTTGGCTGGCTAGTTTCTTGAGTAAACACAAACTTCAACCGGTGAAGTTCCGTCCTGTCTTTGAGTACGTATGCATGGAAATTGAACTTTTGTAGGTAGATACTGAGCTCCGTTAATTCGTTGTGTACACCGAGGCGCGCAGATGGTGGCCATATATCCATTCTCCTCGTGCTTAGATAATATTTGTCAATACATGTCTGTATTAACAGCTATTACAGATGTTTAGGTATTTTTGTGACTTACAACATAAGAAACTATAATATTTAGCTCTACTTGTTGAATATCTTTGTTAATAGCCGTATTTATTGGCCTTGGCAATTATCTCCTGAATTATTTTGCATCTTAGGACTCCTAGACAAGCGTATTTTCGGCGCGTATAAGCTTGTTTTAGTCCGCGTGTCCACGTGCGCTCTGTGCCCCGCGCGCATCTCTTACGGGGCGTGTGTGAAAGCGAGTGTAATATGCGCCAACAATTCGCTGGTTTGAAATAGCCCTAAGGTGCAGACAAACGCCCTAAAATCCGCTTAACTGGCTGCGGATTAAACAATTAAATTACCGGTATCTTAGACCTGTGTGTCTAAGCGCATTAATTATCCTAAAATGTATGAATGTGATGCATGAGCATCATTGTATTGTGTGATTCGAACTAAACGTGATATTCTTGTAATGTATTAACGAGTAATTTGGTACAATAGTATCTCTTCCGTCGCATTACGAGTAGGTGTGTGTGTTCAAAGAGTATACATATTTCGCAAAAAGCTTATTCGTACTCGTACGTACGTTCAGTTATAGTAATTAGTTTCATAATGTTTTCAGAGTGGCTTGTACAAGCAATGAGCGTGTAAATTGAACCTAACCACAAACTCGCTTAACACACCGTCACGCAATCTTTTCAGCTATCTCATTTTGCCACTTTATGCGCCATGCAGAAATATTATTTCCTGTTGCGTCACTTATTGCGGGACGTTTGTTACCCTGATGATAAACTACACTCCTGATTGTTTTAGTGCTTCCTCCTCGCGGATAAGGTATTGGATGTCGCGTTAGATAAGCGAGCCGAGTTAACATTCGCGTGAATAACTGAATTATGGGCATTGTAAGGAGGAGCCTGGACACCCGCTGAGACCACCCGCGAGCCTTCAAATGTACTGAAATTGCCTGAGCCGATGTTGATACGTTGAACAGTGCTATTGTCACTGTCGTCTCTTCTTTATCCAGCTCCCTCTAAATCGAAAATACTTGCGCGAACCACTCGCGTCTATTATTATTTAAAGTATATCACTAACAATGTGGAGGCGAAGTGCTCATATATTTTGTCCGAACACCACCCGTTGCGCGGCATGAATAATCTGCGGCTTTACCGACATCTCATAAGGCTACCTCGCTCCGAGTTACCTATTTGTAGCGCCGTGCTTGTTACTTTAGCTTAGGCTCATTGTCAATTTATTATGGACTTTATAGAAATTGTACTAACAAATGACAACGCCGTAATTTGCCTCGGATCGGAGAACATGTTCTGAAATTGTGTAATATTAGCGAATGTCTTTAAATAGGCGATCTCGAAACCTTTGTTTGTACCTAATAAGGGTGCTCACATACTGTATCCAATATATTGTTGCCAGTGTTCTGTAGTAGACGCCGATGTGCAGATACGTCACGTTATGTTGACTTAATCATATTAATGCGGTGTGTGGTGTGCTTTAACTTCTATCGGAATACGGCCTTTACGCCATTATGTAAATCGCTATTTGATACGCTTTCCGAGTTTGCTAGTTTGTTATAGCTAAGTAACAGTCGATGTAACGAGCCGTTGTGAGTTTATTCGGTACACGTTTTTCGTGCAGTTAAATGGTTTAATTAGAATGGAAGCGGTTAAATCGACGTTTAGTTAATGTGCACCTGTGAATTGATTTGATTTAGTCAATAGGGAATGAGTAATTGTGTCGTGCGCAGTTTGCGCAATGCGTCGTACATAAGTACGAGTACATAGGTCATACATATGTACATCTCAATGCTCAGTGAACTCACATATGTTATAAAACGAGACGGTAGCAACGAACAGTCCCTAGCCGCAATTATTTGTCATCGATCTAACGTAAGCAGCTGCATTGGTGGTTTTTTAATATGTCACCGTGAAAAATGTTCGACACAAGCGGCGACAGCGAGAGACCGTCGGCCGGCGCGCGCCCGCTGACAGATTCCTTCCTAATGAGAGACCACCACTAAGTCGAAGAGTAGCTGGACAGTAGCTGTATGTTTCCACGTAATTAACTGTGGACTGAGCTTAGACTGCTATAGTAAAATGTCTTTATTTTTATTTCTTAATTCTACACATACTGTAGGAAATGTAATATTATGATGTGATGATACTTCATAATGTACTCATATTAATTGTAGCCTAAATGAAGTTGTTACTAACTAGTAGTGACTTGAGGTCTGGATCTGTGCCGAGTGTATGACAATGGGCTTCCCAGATAAGTCTCTTTTTAGTCGTCTCTTACGACAGGCAGGAAGTACCGTGGCACGAATTTTGGTACCGAGCTACAGGGACAACCTTCAGGCCTAACATGCTTTTACTACATTTGTGACCCTTTTCATACGCACGCCGGTTTCGAAGACGTCTACACAATTTTATACACAAGTAGGTATACAATCTGAAACAGGAGGATGGACTGATAAAATAATTCAAATAAACATATGTACATATGTATGTTCAATAGCTTTTAGCGAAGTTGTCTACATATCTTCTAGCGATGTGCCTGTGACAAACTGAAATATTAGAATTAAATAGTAGAAACTGCAATATTAAAACGTGTAAGAGTGGTTTTAAGAGGATAATAACTTTTCGTTTACCATAATGAAACAGAGTGAAAGTTCCCGTATACATTTTTTATGCATTGAAAAACTAAGGTCGTTAAAAGGAAGGGGTCTCTTGGTGCCGTTAAACAAACTGCGCGGTTATGAGAAAAAAAACGGCTCATCAAAAAGGATGAGTAATTTAAAAAAATATATAATAGAATATGTTAATGGTCTTTATGGACACGCCCAAATTAAATTTCCCTTTTAAAATGAAAAGGGCCATTCATCGAAATAATTGTTTGAGCATATGGCGCTGTCAATTTTCAATGGAGCTCGTTCCGATAATTATTTTATTTGGTAGGTTTCGATGTGTCGTTGGTATAATATGGGCGAGTCGATTTTTTGTCGGTTGGCTCCTGGTTATAAGTGGTCTAGGCTCATGAGTGAATTTGTAGTGTGGCTGACATCGGTGAAGCTAACGACTTACGTCTCACAATATATTGCTTACTAAAATACCTCATATTACATAAATAAAAATCTAGGCCTCTTCGTAAAAAAAAGCTAAACTATGCTGAAACATTCTTTAGTTTTATCTGAGTTTAAAAACAAAGGACGTCTATGTCTGTGAAATCTAATCGATGTCTTATACTGTGATTTCAACAAATGATGGCAAAATATCAATAGAGCTTAAATATAACTATATGTATGTAGCAATAGATGTAAAGCTCTCAGTCGGGCTTCCATAAAAAGTACTTTTATATTTAAAATCAACTGAATTCCAGTAGTAATGGCAATGTAAGACCAGTGTGAGTTGCGCATTAAAGAATTACCTATCATAATAAATTGTAATTTGATGCCATGTTGTTTGTCACAATAAACTTTCCGGGTGTCACGGAACTGCTGCCGTTCCAACAGTGTATAATCTAAACGGGCTATTTCTTATCCGCTTACATTTTATTACCTTTATTACTTAAGTATTAAGTATTGTACACTGATACCGACCATGGATAAGTTTTGCAATGTTTCGATACGCGTTGCAAAAACAATTTGTTTCATGAGTAGTTATTTTGATTGGATTATTTTGTATCAATCGCCGTGGTATTTTAACCGAGAAACTTCATCATAGAGTGACACTGTTTTGACGCCATTCCGAGCGTAAATTAGATACTGATTTTGATATTTCATCAGCATCATCCCATATTATTGGACCGCAGTGATTGTAAATTGCCGCGGCATCCGAGCTCGTTAGCGTTTTTGATAGATGACGCCCGGTCGTTTGTTGAATTTGTTGTAACACTCGCGGCCCTTGTAAAAACACACGGTTCGACAACGAGATATAAATGGGCACTCCCCTCGGCTATCTAAGTTAACGAGCCACCGTATAAATAACGAGAGCCCAATATATCATAACTTTAGCATACACCGATTCACTAGCTTCTTCGCGACCGTTGCTTATGCAAATGTAATAGAATTGTAAATTGGACTCCACCCGGGAGAAAACATCGCACCCGCGAAATCTTGACGAAAGGTACGAGCGATAAATTGTCCGCGTTGTTGTAAGAGATTTATTACTGCATATTAGAACATAATTTAAAGCGGCACAACTCTAATTTGTGAAGTCATTATTCAATAATCATAACGTAGAGCTTATAAAATTCACTGCAGCTTTTTACACTTTAGCACTTCGCCGGCCGATGTAAGGCGCCGCCCAATAACACAACGGTCGACTATTTTGACGTAGGCCGGTCACGTTTCGTCGATACTCACCATGAGAATATTTGTTTTTTATTGTACGCCCGCCGTCGACTAAAAATTGAAGTGTAATTTTACGTTTTAACCGGTACCTGCCCCCTTTCGTTCCGCTCGCCTTGAGTGATGGTTATCATAATTGGAGAGAGGGTAGGTGAGCAGTGTGTGCCGCCTGCGAGATGGCGGTAGGCGTGGGCACGTGACGAAAAATTCCCATTGCACTTACTACCTCGGAACTTTTATTTATCTAAGCCACTTAATCTGCTTTATAGAACCACACATTTTGTAATCAGATAAATGTGATTTCATCAATTACTGACACTAAGAATATTTTAATTTCTCATTTATGTATAATGATTTTTCCAAGTATAGAAAATAAATAATATAATTATTAAAATTTTGAAAACATAATTTTTCATTTTATTTTATTTTATAGAAAATCATGAAAAAATATGTATTTCGCCACCTATTATGCTACAGCAGGTGCAAGATTTCCGACGTATAAAATCAATTAATTATCTGAAAAGAAATATGAATCCTGCTAAATAACATTAAAATTGAATTATAGCGACATATATAAATAATAACCTATCTTAGTGTGGGTAGTTAATCTCAAAGGTCTGGGGTCATAATGCAGCATCTCTATTTCCTTGTTATTAAATCCGTGGAGCCTTTCGTGAATCCTCTAAAGAAATACAGGTGTTTGCCTTCACAGATATGCGATAAGAGGTGTCCGGTAACTGTAATTGAAGTAATTGATTGCATTACGAATGAGTATTTCCATTACTGTTATCAGTGCGCGCACATGTCGTGTCGCGGCCGTGGCTTATACAATGGTAAGATTAATAACACGGACGTATCGGCACCGGGCCCGTTATGCGGGCGACGCGAGTGATCTCGGAGCCTCGGACCGACAAGGGCGGAAGAGATGGACCGGATAATAAAGTATCAACTCGCCGTGTCGTAACTCAATATCGGCGACGTCGAAATTGTTGCTCGCGTCGTTGTGCTAAATCGCACACAATGCCTCGCAGATGGTAATTGGCCGGCCGGTCTAATCGTCCTATTTAAATAATAACATACATGTGGCTAGCTCAAGTCTATCGTTTTCAAGCACGCGAGCCCAGGTTGCACTCAGATAGATTTTACCTCGTAAGTTAATTTTTATCAGGGTTCCGTAGGCGATGTCAAAACGAAATATTTAACTTACACCCGACCATTCGCATGTCGCAGTTGTTTTATTCTAAAACTGTTGTATGTAACAGTAAACCGCTGTATCTTACTATAATTAATTAAAAAACTGGGCGTAACACATGTACTGGAGTGTGGAAAAGAATGTCAAAGCTAAATGTATTAAATGTTCATTATAGGTTTTACAAGAATGACAGAAATTTCCAAATGACTGTTTAATCGAAGTTAGAAATAATGAACATTTAATTTATACGTGTTTCTGTAGGCCTGATAATTTGCTCCTTCCCCTTGAACTCTACCATTCTGAAGTTGACAATGTTGGAAAAAAAATATGGTAATAGAACATGAAAGAAACACGGAAAATTGCTTTCAATCAGATATGCTGTGTATGTATGTTTGTAGTTTTATGGCACGGGATATCTTCGGTTACACCTTATTTTGAGTTTATTATTAAAATAAAATGTTGAGTTTAGTAATCGCTTATCACAGTTACCCACAAAATTTTTTGAAATATAATTAAAAATACAGACTTAGGTCTGTTTTCTGCCGTTAAAAAAAGGTTGAAAGTTGAAATAAAGTATTCAGTTTATTATTAATTTAAATTATGAACGATCATCTCGAGTACGAAACTTGTGGAGGAAGAGGGGAGATCTCCCGCCAGGCGATGTCGCTGCCCGGGGACCGCGGTCTGAATGTTAACTTCGGATCTTGTATATATACTGAGATTCTATGGAACTTTGATAGCGTGATTCAGGATGCGTCCTCTGAT
>DWEE01003619.1:0-10351 GCA_018245755.1 Parelbella macleannani
ATGTGGTAAACGAAGTCATTAAAAATACGCGTACAACATTAGAAAATAGTTTAACAATAACGTAGCATCACGCCTGTAATCCCCGAAGGGGTAGGCAGAGTGGTGTAGTACACTCCCACATTTCAGCAGTTACGTTTAAGTCCCATGGAATAGGTGGTGAGCCTATTGCCATACACCGGGCACAGATCCAGACTCAGAGTCACTACCAGCAAATCTAAATTAGAAAAATCCAATAGTACCCGACCCGAGATGTGAACCCAGGACCTCCGGATCGATAGTCGCGTTTGTAACCACTCGACCAACAACGCAGTAAGAAAATAGTTTAGATATAATCAAATACGTGAGCACAACCGCAGGAGATACGCTATTACAAATGTATTTTCGTAGTAAACACTTTTAAAGGCAAATCGTTGTACGAGTTTCGATAAGATTGCATATCTATAACAAGTTGACAACCTGTGAGAAACTAGTTATTACTGAGTAACTCTTATTAAAGTTACGAATATTCTATAGAAACACAGCTTTTTTATGTGCACAATAAATGGCTGACAAAAGCCTCAAATAAAAAAAAAGTAAAAAACATTGGTACTGTTTTTGACTAATAAGAGTCATAACCGTGCAACGGAACTGCATTACTTATTGTTTAAAAGTCGAAAAAGAAGACCCATTTTATAACGATCAAAAACGAACAAAGCAAGTAATTCGTTTGCGTATCGCATTTGTATATAACAAAATGCAGTAATGGAGCAATTGTATTAGGATTACTGTTTACCAAAAGCGATTATATGTATGTATGTAGGTATACGTGGATGGCGCCCGTTATCATCTTAACTATTTCCTACCGGAAATTCCAAATAAAACCATTTTTGTTATCCAAATACATAGTAATAATGTACAATGGCATGACAATTAAAATGTTGAACGAAATGTAACGAATTCTAAAATATCCAATCAATTTTATAACATTAAGCTTTAAAATAAATGCGTTTGAAATTTAAAAAAAGCTATAGTTATACCATTGCATGTTAACAATTGCCAGATTACACTGAAAAACAGACCTGCTATGAAATAACAATAATAATTTTCTTCAAGAATACGCTGTTTACGTGAAAACAAAGTAAATAAAATTATTGAGCTATTTGGTAGCTTCAGGGCACAGCTTATATGTATATAAGTTTAGTTATTTGGTTCAAGCTAATAGACATAGACAAAGCCATATTAAAATAATTAAACATTTAAGTCTCACATTTCTTAAATGTTTATAATAAATAAAAAGGGGCATAGGTCACCCTCCTACCAGGTGGTCTGACGAGCTGAAGAAGACAGCGGGAAGCTTTTGGATTCGGAAGCCCCAGGACTAAAAACAATAATTTGAAACATGGAAACAATACTCTCCTATTACAATAAAACTCTTCTAGTCCAGGAGTTTTTATATGGTTGACTATTAATTAGCATGTTGCCTGCATTCTGTAACCTAATTTCACAAAACCTCACGCCTGTAATCCCCGAAGGGGTAGGCAGAGGGGTGTAGTACACTTGCACATTTCACCAGTTACATTTAAGTCTCATGACATAGGTGCTGAGCCTGTTGCCATACAACAGGCACAATTCCAAACTCCAAGGCACTACTAGAAATTCTAAATTAGAAAATCCAATAGCACCCGACACAGGATTTTAAACCAGGACCTCCCCATCGGCAGTCGCGCTTGCAACAGCACGACTAATGAGGCAGTCAAGTCAAGGCAGTCTTTAAGCCAATTAATTAATTGCCTAATCTCTAACTAGACATAGATATATTTTCAGGCTACATGCAGTGTCAGGATCTCACAGCACTTGCCTGAACTGTCCAGAACATAATGTTTCATTGATCACACAAATAAGTAAACAACAAACCAACAATATCACTAGATCTCCAAATACTTCTCCACAAATTCACTCAATGAAAAATAAGGACTTTAAATAAAATATGGTTTTTTATCTTCCTCACATTAGTTCCACCTGATAAAACATACAACAAGGAAACCTTAAAAATGTTTTCCAAAAATTTTAAGAACCATAAACAGGAAGATTGTTTTAACAATCCCCCTAATAGTTAAAAGGCCGCATAAACCTAATGTCATTACAATACAACATTGTCTAAGGACAACAGACTAATGACACTATATTTATGCATTCAAATCATGAACAGTCACAACTACCATCATGTGCCTTATCAAGCACAAAGTATGAGGAATAATGAGCTGCTATTGTTATATAATAATGAATTTGCATTCCACTTTACTTACATTCTACATACATGTAGTATGTAAACATTTTTAGAATCCTAGAGTATTTGAGGAGTTATGGTTAAAACATTTATGATTAAAATGATTATAATGATTCATGCAATGGTCAGATTTGTTTTGTCTTTATCAGATAATACTAACCTATAGCAGAATTTTCATATAATTGTTTTGAAATATATTATATAAGAATAATGTTTTGAACGCTACTAAGTCATCACAACGTAACATAATGCCTGTAATCCCCGAAGGGGTAGGCAGAGGAGTGTAGTACAACCCCAATTTTCACCAGTTACATTTACATCCCATGGAAAAGGTGGTGAGCCTATTGCCATACACCAAGCACAAATCCAAACTCTGAATCACTAATAGAAATTCTAAATTAGAAAAATCCAAGAGTATCCCGCCTGGGATTTGAACCCTGGACCTCCCAGTCTGCAGTTGCGCTTGCCACCGCTAAACCAACTAGGCAGCTCAATGTATACAATTTGAGACTGAGAAAATCAATTGAGTTGCCAACTGTTAAATATGTTTCCGAGTATATATTTGGGTACCCCCTTAAACACTAGCTCAATAGAAATAGCATCAAATTGATTTTTTGTTGCAAAAGTGATGCAATCTAAATTATTGATGATTGTATATGTTCTATAATTATTAATGATTATATATGTTCCGCCGTGACCTCGCTGCAAGCGGCGGGAGCTCATGATGAAAGACCTCGTACAGGTCCGAAACTAGTCAGGCCACCCCGAAAAATGCACATGAGTTAAGCTGGTACATATAAAATCATGTGTATAAATACTCATGAAAGAATCTAAATGTATGTGAAAATAATACTGTTATAAAAATACACATATGAAGATGATTACAAAAATTTAAAAATTATAGCCCAATGAACAATAGAGTGGAATGAGAAAAAAACAAATAAGAACAGAATATATTTAAATTCAAAATTAAAATGTTTTCCAAGTCTTTCATAGCATTAAATTCATGAACTGAGTACAAGCAACTGCAACAAGTAGATTTTACACATGGTACACATTTTGGGTACCCTGTGTGTTTTAAAAATATTGTCAATGTAAAGAAATTTTTTTTTTCAGAATAACTTTGAACTGGTAAAGTGGCAAATAGACAACTTGTGATTGTCACTTGTCAATAATGCACATTGAGCACAAATAATTATATCATCAGAATCATCATCATTATCATCATCAGTCTATGTCAGTCCACTGCTGGATATAGGCATCCCCCAATGACCGCCATCACACTATATCAAATTCTATTTATAAGACAGTTTAATAAGGATCATACAGAAACAGTACAATTTTCGGCTCAACCTCATAAGTAGCACAGTCACTAGAGTGATAACATGTTTGTTGGGCAAATATTTAATACAGTATTCTATGTATGTTGTGTGAAAATAGTAATATACTTGGCATAATACCAAAAAAGCCCTGAACTTCAATCACATGGGAATATTTTTTAAAACATTAATTTTTTATAAATCTATGACTAGGTGAAATATTGTGGAATGAAATATTTAAGAAACTTTTTATTTACAGTTCACTGACTACTCAAAATATTCTCTCCAAATAACTCATTACATTGCAACTATTTCATTGTCAATGTGTAATGACTCTGTGTACAATCGTAAAGGACTTGTTGACAAAGGAAAACACATTACATAGGGCTGGACATAATGGAATATAAAAAAGTCCCACTAACAATGTGCTCCATTTGAATCAATTATCATTTCTCGTGGCTGAATAGCGCATAATCCAGCTCTTTAGACTACATCGCGTTTATAAAAGTACGCAACTGAGACCGTGGCCTACATTGTGGTTACGAAATATTACAATCTAAAGACACGGAAGCCACCGTTCGCTAGCTTACTGTACGTGTTTATCTACGTGTTATATATAGATATTGGGCCCACGGACCTACACAAAGAATTAACGCTCCAACGTAGTTTCCCATTCAAACCTATCATTACAGATGAAAAATTACTCGCGAATATCCCTAGGGCCTGCCTGCCGTTCATAACGAGCTAATGTTAATACACAAACGGCCTATATCGATTTCACAAAGGGTCGTGACAATCAGCTGATGGCCCTCAGCTACCTACTTATTTACATGGTGGCCCTAAACGCAGTAAGTGCTCTGTGGCCAAGATAACAAAGGATACAGTTTTATGACGTCTGTGTCCATGCGACGTTTTCCAGCGCTCGGTGACGACATCCTCGTGATCTATTCCCGATAAATCACTGTATCGAACACGAACACTAGATAAAACTCACACTCGACGTAGCGAGACAAATTTTTCGTCCACCAAGAGCAGTCAGAAAAATAACATTGTAGAAAAACAATGGACACATACCATAGACAAAATTTTCGAAGATGATGTGTAATGAAGTCTATGTTGTCAGTAGAAAATATAGAATTAAATTTTGGCAATAATATATCCACGAAAATTTTTTGTCATTCTGTTTATATCAAAAAAACTTATTTAAAGTACTTGTAAATAGTTCGCTTTAATTTATTAAAATACGTCTGTTGCTATTGCTTCCATTTAAACATTTTATGTATTTTCAGATTGTAAAATTTTATAATACCTAGTATACCCTATTGATAAAGAATAATAAGTTTTATTAATATGGTCGGTATTTTGCACTGAGCTTGAGTTAAAAGAGGACCCAATCACTATTATATTAACGAAAATAACATTAATCATATCGTATTTCAGATAAAGGTACATATTAAAAGTGCACGCGAATGTAAAGAGCATAGACGCTAACCACAGACATTGAAATATATGGAAAATTATGCGTCAAAATAAAAAAAAACTACATCTTTTGTCTACGCCCTCGCCCTATCGTCAAACTTCGCGTGTGTTAGGTACTCCGTCTCCGTGGAACATTATTTATAATTCAATCTAATAATAGATATATCTTATTTATCACATCCCAAAGTTAGTAAGGAAGGTACGCCTGCGAACCACGTCGCTCTACCGGAGCGCTACGAATGCGGAAACATGTGTTTCGATGTGAATATTGCGTGATGACAACTGATGATTCTACCAGAAGATACATGTCAACAAATTGCATTTATCAAGGATTGTGGGCGCTAGCGAGTGTTCAGATTACGAGGGAAAAAACTTGTAACATCGTTGGATAGTGCCGGTTGAATTCAATCACTTCGCGTCCGTTATTGGCGTTTGAGTAAGGCCCTATAAATCACTTCCGGCCGCGATGAGGGCAGCGTTAAAGTTATAATATTGTGATTGTGTAGATCTTGCATCGGTATGGCGAACCCTGCGATCGGAGGCTCATTCGATGCCAATGACAAGTCCAGGTAACAGACTTTTTTGCTACAGTTACACTTAAATAGAAGCAATTTTTATCAAACTTAGACTAGTGTATAGCCTGTCTTTCAAAATATGAATTTTATCTAATAGCATTTCATTTTATTGAAATTACTTATAATTAACATTTGTAGGTTCCTATATTGGCTGTAGCCAGTGTTATAGAGGTTTTTACTATAAGTACTCTTTGGTATAAGACAATTTTTGTATGGAGTGAAAATTTTTGTTAGCAAACAATGCTGACTCTTAAACTATCAAACATTTTGTTTGTAGACTTGGGTTTCTATATGTTTTAGTATTAAGTTCAACCTTTAGTTCAACCAATATTAACTTCAACCTTTAGCTTAGTAGCTTTAGCTAATAATTAAAATTTCAATGTAGAAAAATCCAACAGCACTAGTCAGAGGCATTAAACCCAGGACCTCTTGAGCTGTAGTCACACTTCTATCCATTTGACCAACAAGGCAGTCAATCTATAGTTTGCCTTAATCTCACAATTCAATATTCACGTTGTAATGGTCTTCATATTGGACTCAATAAACATGAAATGAGGGTTTATGAAATTCTTTACTATGAAATATTACTAACAGTAACATAAAAATGGTTATGGCAACTGTACTCTTGGACCCTTTTAGAGTGAAATACAAAATGGAATTGCACAGAAGAATATGATGTGTTTTCTCAATATCATCACATTTCACTACATCATTATAGAAATTACTCATTGACATTGACTGCCTCGCTGGTCAAGTGGTTACAAGGGTGACTGCTGATCGTGAGGTCCTGGGTTCAAATCCCGGGTCGAGTGCTATTGGATTTTTCTAATTTAGAATTTCTAGTAGTGACTCGGAGTCTGGTGTATGGTACGGCCCAGTGTATGGCAATAGTCTCACCACCTGTTCCATGGGACTTAAGCATAACTGATGAAACATGGGAGTGTACTACATTCCTCTGCCTACCCCTTCGGGGATTACAGGAGAGATGCTGGGTTTTTTTTATTATAGAAAATAGTGCGCAAATGTGTAGAGCCACATTAATTGTGGATCGATACCATCCACTTGCCATTTTCCATGACTGTACTGGGGCATATTTATACCCAAAATCCAAATCAACTTAAAACACTGCTCTTCGGATGTGAAGAAAAGTTGTAATTTTAATATTATTCCAGCCACAGTATTTAAATGATGTGTGTGTTAGTTGGTTCCTGTGATAGCTTACCCACAACAAGCTTTTCTTCAATCTGGACAATCCAGAAACAGTAAGAGCAATAAAAAAATTAAAGAAATGTAGTCATGTCGACCCAATGAACTTACATCCTGTAACAAACATTACTTAACTATGCAAGATATTAGAGTGAGAATTAAACAAGAAACTGCTAGCATATATTGAAAGCAATGACTTTCAAAGTGACTGTGGAATCAGCCTCTTAAAGATAGTCTGTTACATAACACTTTGAATGTCATGATAATTACCATGTAAGTCTGCAAACACTCACTGCTAGATTTATATATCCAACAAATATCAGTATAATTTACAGTGCATATATTTTTTTTTACTTAGGCCTATGCAATTGAATTAATTGACTAATTTTAATTATCTCAATAACACAGTTCAATAAGACAGTATTGATAGTCAAACGGTGAATTTTTAGTTTCCATTGTGTAAACAATGGACTTAGAAAATTATGTACTCTTAAAAATATAAACAGCAATAGCTTAATGTCCTAGAACTCAACATGCCACTGTAGGGGTCCTGGCTTAAAAGTGTGGTGCACACATCTTTAAATATATATGTGTGTGTTCTAAACTGAATATTCTATGCTACAGGAGAATGTTAAAAGATAAATGAAGATGCCTGTAAATACTTCAGGAAGTTCCTCAAAGAGGGACTATCTCTCTTCACAGCTTCATCACACCTTCAAGATGTTATCTTATTTTCATTTAGATTTTGTGACTGCTACTTTAATATACACGTCACAGAAACTTGAATATAATTCTGATTGACAAAAATATTTCTTATTATTGAGAATACTATAAAATTTGTTAATGTTTATTCTAGGAATGAGTTGTTATACAGCAGTTTGACCCGGTTGTATAAAAACACAATCAATATATTCCTAAACAAGCTATCTCCTCTGACTCTGTATGTTAAATGTAACTATTTTGCATTTAGACATTTGATTTGATTGTGATAATCACTCAAATATCTAGAGAATTTTTTTTTATTGGGATTTCATCAGTTTTGATATCTTTTATATTTGTGTCATCTTGGAAGTTTCATAAAGTGACATCATTTATCTTGGCAAGGTGAGGTTGGCATCTAAAACATGATCAGATTTTTTTAGAATACCATTCTTTCTCACAACTTTACTCTTCAGACTGAAACACAATTTGTTACAGTAACAATAGCATCACAGTAAAAATAAGTGTTCCAGAACTACTTCCCTGGACAAACCCCTATACATATTTTTATATAACAACACACTTGTATTTCCCTGAGGAGGTAGACAGAAGAGTCTAGTATTGTTGTGTTTCACTAGTTGTTCTACATCCCATGGTATAGATGAGCCTGTTACCATACCACATTGATTACCTCAAATAAGTGACCAAAGCTTCGCTAATCAAGATGTTACTATGACTTATGATATTGATTTTTTGAGCAGTAATTGTACTTCCTTTTTTTGTTTAAATTTTTATAAAAACTGCCCTTATCCACAATGACATAGACAAGCAAACTTCTTTTTATATTTATACAGTAGAGAATGCATATTTATTTTAATATCTGTTCCACATTCGACAGGTTAACTGTCTCGTGATTATACACAACTCATTTTACAGCTTTATGTAGGTTTATTGGCTACAGATCAGATCTCGATATTCGCGACATCAGAAGAAACACATTCTAACCGATTCTAGATCATTTGAAACATGACGTCATCGAGTACATATAGAAAAAATCTAGGACTAAAATTGAGTGATGATTTTCAGAACCCCTACCCTCACCTTCCCTTTCCCGCCCGCTCTTTCTATTCGGGATTTGAGGTTCGCCAACTAGCATACACTACTAACTATATAGTTTGTTTTTAAGATTAGGTATATATCGCTTGCTAAGAAAATGAAGGAAGAAATTGTAAGAAAACTTAATAGTTCTTCGCAATATTCTCTAATGCGTCTAAAGTCTAACTAAATATCCTTGACCAACTGACTTAGCACACTAGGCCTTACACCGTCTGACTATAAAAAAAGACTCGTACCCAACAGTGGAACATTAAGGGGTTGTTTGTGATGGTTTTTTTATATTTATTATTAAATAAATGATTTAGTTTCTTACGCGAGTGTTCGTATAATATCGCTATCGATTTCATTTGAATCTGGAATTTTCTAGAAACCAATTCAAAGTTACTGACTTATAGATGTAACTGTAGATCTATAGTATGTAAATTAAATGTATAATGTTCTAAATGCGAACTAATACATTTGATAGTTCAAACTAGTACAGAAAAATGTTCTCGCTAATCACACAAATATTTCTCCAGGATGGACATACGAGTATAACTCACGACCAGATCAGTGAAATAGCAGATCTGATTCGGTTGCAGACTGCAACTGTGATTTGACATAGAGCAGTGCGATCACTGATATTAGTTCACAATTATCTCTTCTTGTTCGTTACATACATACATACAAACATACGTTCTCTTTAATGACTTCCGAATAACTGCTCGGCTAATGAACCGTATGTCTCAATATGCGTACGTAATGTGGATGTTTTCTTAAATAATAGCTGTACTTGAAACAAGTTACACCGTTATAAAACTAACATCACGCCTGTAATCCCCAAAGGGGTAGGCAGAGGAATGTAGTACACTCCCACGTTTCACCGGTTACGTCCCATGGAATAGGTGGTGATTCTATTGCCATATTGGGTTTCTTTAATATAATTATGATTCAAGTCAATTTAGTGTAAAAATGATTCACTTTGAACCACTTATGCACTGTATAATTTCTCTATAATATAATCGACATAGTTCGGGGTTGTCGTCAAGGAAAACACGATGGGGATTTAACAGTTTTACAAGCTCACATGTTTTGTTCGACCGCAATGAATAATGTGCATTTAAATGAATAATTAGTGTGGTTCTGCTGATGGACATACCAGGTAGCCGTCGTGAACCCGTGCATGGATATTCCATGTATGTGTTCCATATATCTATGTATTGCCATATATACATATCTCCACTGCTAAATGATATTATCCTATAATAGTAGTAATTAAATTTCATTATTGTATTCAGTTGCCATGTTGCTAAATTAGGTTGCCATAATACAGTCACTTCCGTAATTTTTAAATCTTACCGTAATTTTATAAATTTGGATTCTCCCATGGGTTTGGTAAGACCTATGTACATACATATATGTATATATTTGACCAGCTCTATTTACCTTGTATTGCAAATAAATGAATTGGAATTACTATTTAAATAGACTCTTGAATATTTGTAATCTTTTAATTCTTTTTATCATTATGTCACCACGCCAGGTACTAGAAGGATAGATAGTGAGTGCCTACCGTGTGCCATAATTTTATCCTTGCACAGTTGATATATAATAGTATCTTTAACAGTTGTCTAGTTAACATGGCACAGGCATTGTCTATTATGAGATGAGATGTTCATACGTGGGTTGTCCTAAGACGTCATTATTACTTG
>DWEE01003620.1:0-10351 GCA_018245755.1 Parelbella macleannani
ATTCGCCGAGAGTGGATGCTTGCACCTGTTGATCGTCTCGTTTCGGTGTTCGTATCGATGTTTAAATCACACTGTGATGTATTATTATCATGTTCTCTCTCGAATCTTTCCACGAAACACCGGTTATCTGTTTTGCGATTGTTTCGAGTTGTGTGATGGTTTTCACAAAAGGATTTAACGGGCCGTTAACCAACTAATGTATGTCGGTCGCGTTGCCCAATGTCGTACTGTTATGGTGATGCGTAGCTTTGACATTATAGTGCTGTGGAATGTTCGTGGTCCACGAGGGTCGGTATGCGGTGCACGGAGCCGCGGGCGGTGACTTCTCGGGACCGGCCGCCCTGCTGCCGTTGGCGTCGCGCGCGCCGCACTCGGAATACTAATGCGGCCTATTGTACCTCTCAGCACAGATGTTCGTCGTCGCGGGCCAACGAAAGTTTTGTAACGCCTTTGTCTTGTTAACTTTCGCGCTCGCTAACTGGAACGTTCTCTCGACGAATCGGTTCAAACGTTCCCAATATTATTTTTGCTGGACGTTTTGATTTGTTGACACTCAAATTATGTGCACCCATTTTTATACTAAGCGAAACGATTAAAATTTTGACACGTGACTCCGTACCGTTTGCCTACTCGAAATGAACTCAACTACATGTTATAACAACAACGACCCTCTTTGTTTTCCCTCTTTTGTGTGGTCTTTTTATTACTGTTATTAGGGATGATGGCGCCGTTTCATAGAACGACGATGTGCCGTTACGTCGAGCAGGTATCACTGCGGGTTGGGTACGCATTTGCATAATTTGTGGATCGCAGGCGACGCGGCAGCACGGCGGCAGTGCGGCCGATAAATGTGCACCGTGGTCGGCGTTGCGCGCAAGTTTCGCCGCGCTGCGCCGGAGCAGCTGGTGCTGCACGCTCCGCTGGCGCCGCTCGCCGCGCGCCGCCCGCGCGTCGCTCTCACACCCGCGCTCCCTTGCGAAAAATCATAATGCAACTGCCAGGACGGCCGATGTGGAACGCTTCGCGACCGCCGCCAGCACGCAACCAGTCTACACTGAAATGCGTTCAAACTCACACGCCGTCCATCATTATGGATTAGTCGTGTCGGGACAGATTTCTCTCGGGGTCGCTGGAGTGGAAATAGTGCAGTAGTTGTCTTAGTTACCATTGGATTCTCATATTCAGTGATGTGAACTTTGATATGAAACCGTCGTGTTTCTGCTCATTTTATGTTACGTTTTGTAACATTCGTTGACAGTTTATTCGTGTTTACGTTTCGGCATGTCATTTGGTACCGATTCCGTTATAGTTCAACCTGATTTCATATATCGTTCTATGGCTTTGTGACCGTTTGTTTTGTTATCGTTATATGGATGTACAAATTAGTTCACAGTCATTAGTGACCTTTTCTGTTGAAACAATCGTCTATCAAATGCCAATTAATTCTCTGCACGTCCCGGTGGCGTCCGGTAGTTCTTGCGCGCCGAGTGCTCGTGTTTTCAATCAGTCTCTCTGTACTGTACGGTCCTTCGGATTGCTAGTTCGTTAATTGAAAGTACCAACGTTATCACCGAATTAAATAATAAATGGCGAGTAATCGGTTAATTATCGTTTTATAACTCGATAAGGCATAAGGATCTGTGAAAGTGTATGGAATGTCGACTGGTGTCAGTGTGCGATTATTTATTGGTGCGATGAGGTGAACCGTGTTGTATGGTGTTAAAGTGAGTGTCAAAAGTGCTTTGAAGATGTGGGGTGCAGCCGTGTCGAATCCGCCACATTATCACTATGTTCAAGGGCCTGGTGGTCCTATGCCGCAACGGGGACCCGCCGGGCCAATACTATCCGGTCCTAGCTCGAGACACCTTAGACCGCAGTCATCATATTCATTGCCTCACGGGAGCAATGGTCCTGGCCGTTGGGGCTGGACTGGTAGTCAAGTGTCTTCCTTTGATCGAAGGCAGTTAAAGGTGCCTCCACAGCCAGTGCGGCCTGCGCCCAATCGACCGTCGCAAGGAAAAAGTAATGCGACATATGTAAGTCTATCACATTACCTATACCCGCAATAAATTTGTATTACATAGAAAAAAGAAAAGTTGTTTATTCGTAGTACGAAAATCGACTGAAATATACGGCAACACGGTAGTGTTGTGCAAACGGCAGAGGCGTCGTTTCTCTTATCAGGTCTTCGGAGATGTTACAGTTCGAGCGTGAATTTTCTGATTTCACGCATTGCACAACGTTGGATTACCGCGGATCAGAATCGTGTGCGAATGTGAAATGTCATATTGCGTCTCGATGTACGACCGATTTGTACGTACGGGTGGAAATATATTCCAGTTATTTTATTTCCTTGTCTCTCGCAATACGTGTCAGATGTCGGCTGCGCACGCGTCACCCGACACTGGGTCGCTTTTCTCCAGCTATGGTAGGTATTCGCTCCTGTAGTACTATCGCCAATACAATATACCGTTTAACCGATCGACATAATCGTGTCGCGATTAACAAATTAACTCGTGGCGTGAATCAAACAACACAAAAAAACAATAACTACGTCACTTTCATTCAAAACTGGTTGCGATAAATATAGTGGGCCAGCGAGGTTGGTCGCTAGTGTCAATTAAAATGTCGTTCAAGCGTAATTCAATCGTCGTGTTATATCATTACGGATATTGTATCACATACTGAATTGTTAATTACTAAACTGTAACACTAATTACATTTTTAAGATATATTGTAATATAACAGTTTTGTTGTATAATTTCATGTTCATTTAAGTGTAATCGAACGTACAAAGACCGCGTACAATTTACGTAATGGCGTCGTAAAAACCTCGTATCAGTCCATACATACCGAGATCCCATTTATGGTGGGACAGTTGCCTATATAAAGTAGAATCTAATGAATAGCCAACGTGCTCGTAACCGTGTCCGAGTTGCCCTAAGGCAATCGAACAGTGACGCAAAGAACACAACACTGTTACCGTTGAGCTAGATCCAAATAAAAGGCCGCTTTGGCAATATTTCCTGTTGTTGTTGTGCTAATTTAGATTTGCCAATAAAACGTGGGAAAGGATATTTTCATATCGTTACATCTAGCTTCGAACTCTCTTTCAACTGTCAATAACAATTCAGTGGACATTTACAGTTTTTGTATATGAGATCTATTCAGATGTTAGTATTCTACATCAGATGTTTTCCGTCCAACCTTAGATTCTATTCACATAGTCCAAAAAAAAAGGTAGAAAATGTCAAACCTTCACGCGGCCTTGATGTGCAATGAAATAAAGGCCTCATTAAAACAGTTGCATTTCATGAATGTGTCGACTGCATCACTAATAAAGTTCCATCGTTTCTGCAACGACAAGTCCTGACTATATTAAATGCAAAGCTTCTCATGAAGTGTATCTTCTCTCATGTACAACGTGGATTTCCATCGCAATCCAGAGTTCTGTAACTTAAGTTAAGCAAACGACATCGCTTGCGAATATCGGCACTTTCGCACTTCCGAATGTACAGATCTCTTGAATGGTAGTCTAATCATCGCATAGGGAACTATTGACCGTATAGGATATCCAGTTATGTTCTATATGACCCAGATACCGACTGAAAATGTGTCAACATGTCATATACGGAGGACAGATCTTCCTAAAAGCTTATACAAAACTCAATATCAATGGAATCGCCCTAGATCTGGCTCGCCTTGTTTTCAATAATAATAAAATAATAATTATTATCTTATTATTATTGGCTAGATCCGGCTCGCCTTGTTTCCAATAGTTTACCATAATTAAATTAACGACTAGAAAGTTGTTAATTTAATTGTCTACCGACGGCATCAGTTTTAAGTTTAAGCTTCGCAAGATGGTGTGTTTGGGCAGGTCCTATATTACATTTACCAAGGGGAGTATTCAACTCTCTTACCCGCGCTCCAATCTCAAATCTACCTTCACCTTTTACCTTCCTAGAATCTCCTCTGGTAACTCTGTAAAGGCCGTAAGATTAACAGCAATTCACACTCAGGAAAAACGCGATTAAGAAGTAGTTTCCTACAATAATTTATAGTCTCCTTTTTTATCAAACAGGGACAAGCCATATTTATTGCCTTAATAAATACATAGTATACTTAAGTAAGCCTGTTTGTCTGCTATAAGCGCGTAATCATTTTTAATCTGCACGTGGATTAATTGATAACAAAATATGAGTAACGATGCCATAAAACTACCTGTACATAATTGCAATAGTTTTATCAAATGGGAATTTAATTGTACGAATTGAACATTATTATGGTTTTGCTCGAAATTCAGTAAGTTAAAAATGCTAATGGCGATGACGTCATCACCTTATTCATTCGATAACATTTACCTATTTGTATCAACTGATATCGATTTAGACGATTGACTCGCCGATAATGGTTGGGGATATCGTCTAATTGTATACAGTACGGTCATCGGATATTTGTTCGGATATCTGATTAGTTGTCGGTGATAAAGTTTTAATAGGTATGTCGTATTATCATATCGGTATGCATAATATCACTGTTATACCTATAGTCGATACAAAACAATGTTCTTTGGCCGCATCTCTCTGTTCGTGCATTCTAATCGCTGAAACTGTGTGGAACCTATTATTATGAATTGGACCAACGTTTTGGTTGTGTCAGGAGGAAGGTTGTGGTCAAGAATGGCTATGGCTTTATCCTTTTTCATTCTGAGTAGAGACTTATGTTTAATTTATGCAGGTAGATGATAATGACGATGATCAATGACGATTTTAGCGTTACGCGAAATGGTAAGGGTTGTTCAGTCGGTGATGAAAATGTCGTCTCTACCATGTTTAAACTTGCTTTTTTGTTCACAAATTCTAGAGGCCAGTAATTAATACTAATCAGTGAACCTATTTTAAAAGTCCTTTTTACGTACTTTCGATTAGTGTAAAGAGTTGTATATAAAGGCATGGTACTTGCAGATAACATCACTGCAAGAACTGAAGCGAAATTGCGATTATCAAAATTACAAAAAATACACCCAGCCAACTGTACTGTGAAAATTTCCTCGCTAAAATTTTGACAATGACGAGATGTTTAATTGGATGGAACAATTCTATGATTACATTACATTATTAACGTCACCATCTGCTGGCCATAGGCTTCACCAATAGCACCCCATTGAGCTTGGTCTTCAGATTTTTTTTTCAACCACGCTATGCACTTCGTGTATATCGTCATTCCAAAAGCTGGAGGTCGATGTATTCTAAGTTTGTATTGTCAGTCGCTTAAAAATGATAATTATACAGATAAAATGTGTTCCAAGGCTTACCTAAAGAGCCCATCACTTTTTAAATTAAAGGATTCGCTTGCATTTAATACTTTTCACAGTGTTTGTAAAAGTGAAGAGGGTCCTTGAATATTTTCCACGAAGTTACTTTAATTTCTTCTGAAACTTTTCGCATAAATCCGTTCCAGATATTCTTTGGTGTTAACAGAGAAGTTTGTTTGGTTTCGGTCCTCGGTAATACCTTGTAATTCACGTAACGTATTGTTTCCGCTTGTTCATTTGTTGCAAGTAATTGATAACGTTTTCTCCTAATATTGAGGAGGATAGTATGTTTACAAAATGCAAGTAAATCGTAGTAATTATAGTTTTCGTGATAATGCGTTTACTTAGCATTGCTCTTTATTAAAAATCTGACATGAAAAATTCAACATGTAAATAGCTTTTCACTGGCACACTGAAATAGACTTTTTATTGATCTCGCCTGTAAATTGGCTCGGGGGTTTTTTAATGCTCCTTTTGTTAAAATTGCTCGTCCAAACTCAATAAACGGTTTTGTTCGTTCAGTTTCATCCCATCATCCTCTTTGCGACCCTTTTAGGATTAAATTTTTAGAGGGAATAATGATGTTACCTTTTCACCCTTCCCTTATGGTGTGGGGCGCGCAGTGCTAACAAGCCGCCTCAATAGCTCGTGGGGACGTTAGAAATAATAATTAAAAGCCTTCATTGTTATAAATGTCAACATTCAAGAATTATTTAGTCGTTTTTAATTGATCGTCATTATTTACTAGTTTTTGCGCGTGAATTTATATACATATGTCTGGACGACGCTAAACCAAACCTTCAAAATCCTTAAGAAATCTCTGTGATGTTTATATCTTCTTAATGTGAATGAATTTGGCTAAAATTTTATCTCTCTATTTTATCTTTGTTCCTTACCCACAATTTACCTACTCACTTACTTATTCCTATAACCGCTGACACCGAGACATTAAAAATATCCCAGATAGATGCCGATACGCGATTTAAGCGCTCTTATCGGGAGTGCGGTCACGTTTCCCGGCCAAGTCGCGCACCGCGTCTAATCCGGTTCAAATTATCCACGTGCCACTAAAACAGATACCTCTCTTGATAAATGGAACGATATTTTCCTTCAAGTATTCTTCATTCCCCTACAGAGATGTCATAAATCCCCCTTGGTAAGGATTCTTTGATACTCTTGAACGAAAGAACTCTGTGATATTTTTCTCACTTCTCTTCGGTTTAATCTAGGATATCGTTATGTAATTTTATAATTTCTTTTACTAGTGTGAGTTGACGGTATATAACTCTTCATACTCACAGACCGATATTTAATTAAGAAACATCTAGACCAAAACAGAATCTACTTGGATTACGTCCCGGAGTCTGCTTGAGAAGTTATGTTACACCGTTGGGAATTATTTGTCAATTTGTCAAAACACTAACAAACAAGTTATTAAAAAAAACTTTTTTACCAAATTGGGCAACTTTTCTAAGTAAACACAGAAAACTACATATCAAGTATTGCTTATGTTCCTAAAGATTCACCGGGTTATGAACATCAATTGTTATCAAAAACATTTGTGATGTTTATCTAAGTAAGTTAGACGTTCGAAAATACCAGGCGGGAATTCCAAAGTTTAAACTAACATTATGCATTATGCTTTAACATTATGCATTATGCTTTCCGACTCGTATCGATCTTAAATAACAACAGTTTTAGACATAGACAACGATGTGTTAAAGTTGGAAATAGAGGAATATCCGTTGCAGACAATTAGGGAACTGTCGAACACTTAACAACAACTTTGGTCGATGATCCAAGAACATTTGCTACAGATTGATAAAGTATAAGTATACAAAGCTGAACGTAACAATACAAAAAAGTTTTTTGATAGCTTGATTGCTGGAGATGAAATATAGGTCCACTGTGATAACCCAACCCCGAAAGGAAGTGGCTCTTTTCTAATAAATTGCCACAAAGTACTGTTGAGCCAGATTTATATCCAAAAAGGTGCTTTTTGAGAAGGTGGAGCGTTCGCAGAATGGTTTATGTCGATGATCTGATACCGGGACAAACTGTCACCGCTTACGTTTACAATGATCAGTTGGTTGAACTATATCAAGCTTAATTGACCTGTATGCAATAGAATTTTTTTAAACTGAAAAAGCGTTAGCCTGCAACAACATAATGTATGAGCGTACTTCGCCAGAAAAGCTTTGGACTCAATAAAAAAATAGGGAGACGTAACTGCTACATCCACCATACTTTCCCGCCGTAGCATTATGGAATTCCAATAAGTACAATATTTTTTCTATCTCATAGAAAATTCTAAATTGTCACGTTTATTACCTGTAATGTTCCCAAAAAAATATTTTTGTCGATCTGACGCTGAAAATTTTCTCACTAGGTGCAAATTTGAAAAGTGAGGCTAGCATTATTATTCAAAAATACAACCTTGATGAATTATTTGATTAATAAAAAATATCTTTCCTTCACCTCCGTCTAATGTGAAGATAGATTAAGTTTATTCTTTTATCGTAGGGTATTAGCAATGGACCTATTTATACACGTGTTCACGGTTAAAACCTCAAACACTGTTATCTAGGTAAATCCCTGTTATCAACACTTTAAATAGCATTCCTAAAGAATAGTGTCATTTTTGCCCGATTTCTTTTCGAATCCTCATTGTTATCATGTAGGTAATTTGACTATGAATTTGAAATGCATCATCATTATTCTCATCATCATTAAATCTTTCATCATTCTACTATTGCACTGGGATTTCCTCTGAGTGCGAAGGGTTAAGGTCATAGCCTGCTACTTTGTCCATGTGCGGTTTGGCAGAAGTAATATTAAAAAACATTTTTTTATTCTCTTCTTTATTTTCTTACACGACCTCTTTATTTTGGATAACAATAAGACGATGACAAATTAGAGAACCATTTTACAACAATGCTTTGAATTTAAAGTGTTGATGATTCCCGGGGACATTGTGTCGTGCTGAACGATTGTATATTTACGTAAACATGTCACGTACGAATAGTACGGTTGCATCTCCTCCGATGCCTTGAGTCCTCGTTTCATTGCAACACCAAGCCCTAAGATAACACAACATCACGCCTGTACTTCTCTGAAGGGTGTCACTGGTTGTGTTGAATACGGGCCGAGCCGATTGTCTGAGATCATTCATACTTTGAATTATTTTTCATATTAATAATTGTCAGTACTCGGATCAATAATTAACTTAGTAAAGGATATATTAAATTGATAAATGATAAAAAAAGTTCGGTTAGTAACTTTTATTCCTTTTGAGGCAGAACGTAGTCTGTTGATAATTTTTTTAATACATTTTATTTATATAGAAAATGTATTTATATTAAACAAATGTACATAATGTAGTTAAGACACGTTTTATTTTGATATTTTATTTGAACGATTTATTATAATATAGGTAAATGATTAAGTGAAAAAATAGTGAACTCTGAAAGAAATCATTTCTTATTTTTAATTTATGTCTCTTGAAACATTAATTATTTGTTACTTTTCCTGTTAATAATATTTTACTTAAAATCCAAACATTTAAATTCTTAATGTGGGGTATTTTATTATTGTCTTCCAACAGAACAAAAGCTTAAGACATTAGTGTTGTTTTAAATTTACATTTGAATTAAACCTCGCCTGTGTTTATTAAGTAGAAGTACCCTTTTTATTCCTTAACTGCCCTAATATTTAAATCGTTATATAGTCATATTGTACCACAAATATTGATATCGTTCACTTTTATAACAATTCGTAATCTTTTTTATTATATACAATAGTTTATTTATGCGTCCTTTAATATCTATCACCATATTTGATGTTTTGTGTAACATTTAAACTAATCTTTGTCTTATCACTAGAGGCATTATTTTCTATACATTTATTGTCTTTTCCCAGTTTCATACTACATTCAAATATAGGTGTATTATTTGGAATATAATCTTATATAATATTTTACAATGTTTAAGTGCAATAAAATGGCAATAAATGCTATTTTTAAATATCTAACTTTAGAGCAAGTAACGCTGTAATCGATATTTTAAAAAAATGTTTTTTGTTATGAGATACGACTCGAGCATTATCGAGACGAAAAGGCTATCAGTCGCTCGCAAAAAAATCTAACCAATCGCATATTTATAACGTTAAACGGCGTTCTGCCTCCAGTCCGGCGGTAAAACCCGAGCTTACGTCGTAAATATACGATATCTGGGCCCGTTAAATTAATATCGCGTTTTCCAGGTCAGAGGTTTACCACAGACCGATTCGAGCAGGCGTTTCAATATACGTTTTCGACCGTCTCTCGAGTATAGAGCTTTGCGGATGACAAAATGCTGAGTAATTGTGTATTGTTATATTAATTTGAATTATTCTATGTTGGTTTGAACGCACGCAGCAATTATTCAAAATTATTTGATATAATAACGATTATACGAATACGAATTATTGTTTATATAGTTTTTACTGTTCTTTCCCTACCACGCAAAAGATAATTAAAATATAACGATGAGTTAGCGAAACAATAATAGTAAGAATTTATATATATGGTATCCGAGATGACTGTCGGGTTGACGATATAAACTTAATTTATAAAGACACGACGATCTTTATTGATTTCCCGCGAATATCAATAAAAATGATAAACCGTTGAGAAAGTATGATTTATGAGACTTGCAGTTGACATTCATCTACAGTTCTACATTTTGCATACCATTGAGGCTATCTACTTACGTAGAACAAGTAGACGATTGTTATCTTAGACCAGGTTTGCAGTGTCACTTAGTGAATCATCGTTCATTCATCGTTCATTGTTCTAATTTTTTATATTGACACCATTGACCGCGCTGGATCACAAGGTGTATGGTATAAAACATCGAAAGTTATATGGTAGGTACTAAACTGTTTGCTCTTGAGTTTCTAGAGTTATATTTTGTTACTACTTTTAAAGTTTAACCTAGGGTAAATTTAAAATTTATATTTACTGTATTTACTGTAAACTGATTTTCCGGGCAGGAC
>DWEE01003621.1:0-10351 GCA_018245755.1 Parelbella macleannani
GTTATACATTCCTTTGTTTACATCTTACATTGCTTACCGGGCGTGATATTATGTTAATAATAGTGGATATCAGTTCTATTCGAGACTGGTCACAGGCATGTGGTTGGTTACTCTTGAGAACTAAGATATTTGCAAATATGTAGAATACTTTATAATAATTAAACTGTAGATGATATCCTGACTGTAGATGTCTCAATATAATCTAACGGACCTAACTTCACACAGAAGTACAGATAATCTCAAACTATCCTATACTCGGATGTGAAAATGTACGTTTAAGTGTACGTTTCAAAAACTCGAAAAGTTTAGATTGAATTCAAATTTTCACAGGATATACAATCTCCTTCAAGGATTTAAGTTTTTAGCTATTTTTCACCTCAGTGTCGTATCCAAGACCGAAAAAAAACCGTGTGCTAGCAACCGCACTGATGCCTGCAACAATTTTAACTGAGCCTTTAAAAAATGAAGATGCCTCATTCCTTGAACTTCCATGATCCCGACCGATACACTATATCGATTTAAAAGACTGCAATCGCCAATTCGATTGGCGTTCGCAATCATAGTCAATAAAGCTCAATCAATCTAGAATTGTGTCCTTTAGATGTAAATTTAAATCATGATTGTTTTTCACTCGGAAAACTGCTTGGAGCGTGGTCCCGTGTCGGCAAACCAGATAATCTTTATATCTACGCAGGCAATGAAAACTTAACATCAGGCCTGTGTCATCCCAGAAACGTGTAGTATACTCTCACGTTTCACCCGTAATGTTTACGACCTACTATGTGATTGGTGGAAAGCCTATTGCCATATACCGGGCACAGATCCAGACTCCGAGTCACCACTAGAATTTTCTACTAATAAAACTAAGTTAGAAAAAATTAACAGTACCAGACCCGAGATTCGAACCCAAGACTTCTCGATCAGCAGTCGTACTTGCAATCGCTGGACCAACCAGGCAACAGATAAAGGAAAAACAAAAATATGGTTTACCAACAAGTATTTCAAAATTAAACTTTACGAAACATATGGTTTGTTTTATTCCTCACTCCTCATCCATGTTACCACAATTTGCACTGCGACACATGGCAGGGAGCAGCAAATTTTGAATAAAATTAACGTTATGTAAAATTTATTATTTATTGTTTAATAATTAGGAAGATTTAAAAATAATAACGCTTTACATGTTAAACACTGGCCGTAAATTTTGAATGACGATTAAATGGATGCCGTAAATTTAATAACGTGTTTTTTGATTTTGCACTTGCTGTTGCAGAGTCAGTGACCCTTAAATGATTCGTTTCGAGACGAAATTTGTCTTGGCTGTGCATATGGTGCAGTTTACTTAAAGTTATTTGTATGCGCGTGTGTCGCTTGTAAGAGGACGGGCGATGCACTGGGTACGCCATACTTGAACATTTTTATATCAGTTTAAATTACTGACAGTGAATTTCGGCAAATTTAATAATCAAAACTATATGACACATCAAGTTGATTATTATGATTATAACGTTATGCCAAGTCCCTTATGAGGTAAGCAGGGAGCGCCAAATGAAGTAAATTTTTCTCTCTCTTTATAAACTTGACGTGTGTTTCCAGACCTGCTTTCAAAACTCTGTTCACACTAGTTATTTGTACATAAATTAATTGTTACGTAAATAACTGATTATTATAATTGAACATAAATAAGAAAATCCCTACAGTTTGTAAATCTAATGATTTAATATTACAACGAATTTGTCAGGTATTACTCATTTTAATTTATACAGAAATAGTGGTGTTTTTTAGATTTAGTGAGAAATGGATTGACATTTTTTTCTTGCATTAACAGCCTTAATAAAAGAGCTACGTTATTTTCTTTGAAACGTTTCGTTGTTAAAATTCAAGATCGGGACGTTTAAAAACATTGTGATGATTTCGTAAGCGGAGTATTGATCCCGGTTTTATATTTACCTGGTGTATAGTCATGAATTATACATAAGTGTTGAGTTACACTATACAATAGAATTTATTTACATCTGTCACTTGGGGTCTTTGACCTAATTACTGCCGTGTCGCAAGTCCACAATTGACGCTTCCTGCGGTTTTGATCTAGATAGCACTGGTCTTAGTGTGGAATATAATCTTGATTTGACCTATCTCGTGTTTGTACATCTCCTAGTTAGTCACTGACTCCTCTACAAAATATTATTACTACGAATTGATAAAGCAATCGTTTATTTGTCAATAAAGATTACTACATAATGACGCCAGGTCCTTTACGGTATAGACAGAGACAGATAGTACCAAATATTAATACCAAGTACCTTTCCTTACAGACTTCACCTGATTCTATATTAATTACTTTCTTTTTATTCGCACGCTTTGAGGACTACTGACTCTCCCATCAGTCAGGAGACATGTAAATCCCAAATCAGTCATGTTTCGACTAATTTTGTCAAGACGGATAAAACTTGATCACCCTTGAGATTTTTTAACAAATGAGATTTATTTAGTATTGTTGTTAACATATTACCCATAAAAGCTCGCCAGTATAAGCTCTCTGGTACGAATATCAAATTCAATGCATTAAGGCAGCAACACCATTGTCATTACCGCGAATACACAACGGACATTGACTGATAAATTATTGAATAGCTTTAACACGAAAAATAAATTCAAAATAATGTTTAATGATTCTTATCTGTGAAGGGTCAGACATGCGTTATCTGTGTCTCGGCGTTTGAGAATGGAATTATTTTGTTTATACATAGTACAACATAATAACAAAATAAATAATATTAAACATAATTTACCATGTTTTACATTTTGATTTCGTAACTGTTATCGGTGCAGGAAAACGGTCTTGAACAGACCTACATATTTTAGAATTCTCCATAGTATTTCCCTACGACAAAACACTCGTAAACCGACACTAGGCTAGTGTGGCAATGTCCTTGTAGCTCGGGACCAGAATAAGAGCTACGGTATCTCCTGCCTGTCGTAAGAGGCGACTTAAAGGAGGTTTCCGGGGTCGCGAACGGCTAGAGTGGGAGCTCGAACCGTTTAGGTAGCGATCTCGGGAAGGACGACGGTATGTGTGGCCGCATATCGTCGTGGGAATTGGAGGGCATAGGAAGGGGCACTACTCGTCTCTCGGATGATGGACCCATGGGGCGTTGCGTTAGGAGGACACCGGTGCATTCAGTTGGAGATCCCAAAGCCCTCCTATTAGCGCCGAGGAAGGCCACCGACGGGGGTTTCAGTGCAGTAAAAGTCCTACATAATCCGGTATCACTCTCATGTTACCGGGTACCTTTTGAAGATTTCCCCCCCGTAAAAAAGTAAGGCTAGCGTGCCTGGAAACGTCACTTATACTGGTTCTTTTAATTTACTAAAACAAAGAGAAATATTTATTTTAGTAGTTTTTTAAAACAAAAGAATAATTGTCATTTCAATGGGTATAATTAAACCCCCTAAAATTGGAAATAATTTAGAAAATCCAATCAAATATTATAGCTTTCGTCATATACGTTGATTGTGTTTAAGAAGGTATAATGACTAATTCTTGTATAATATTGAGCACACTAACCAGTGAAAAAAGGACCAGTGTTTAATGAGATCGTTCAACTTGACTGCTGAGCCGCGGGACTAGGGTTTGCTTCCCGCCCATAACAAATATTTGCGTGATGAACATAATATTTGTTTTGTGACTGGGTGTAAAAAAATATCATAACAGAAGCTCTCTTGCGGCGTACTTTGGGCTCAGAAGGTCATGGGTGGGAATGTCTCAAAACAATATTAGTAATAATAAGTCAGAAACTTCAAAGATTTTATTTCCTTATAAGATACTATAATCTCATCTATATAATATATTACATTGGCGCAATGTGCGTGCAATACCCAACCGACGGACCAAGCTTATGATGATGATGATGATGAAATATTAACGTTATATGTGTATATAACGTCTGAACAATAGAAGATATGACTTTGAATACCTACCATAATTGCAATCTAACGTATTATTATTACATATTTTAGGGTAATTATAATTTATTTTAGGGATTGATTTATAATTGATTTTAAGGATCCTTTCAAATATAAAGGCTCGAAGAGCAAATCAGATTTTAGTCGTAGTTACAATAGGACTTAAGCATGTTTTAACAGTTGATTTATAAATTTCAATTGTTTTGTGGTGACGCTCGATTATCTTGCGATGAGATCTACATATTTCTGTTTGAACCTCAATTTAAATTCTTTAAGCAAGATATCCTATTTATACAGTTAGATATTTATTACACGTACTCGTATATATTCCGTGTATACCTTATTACGTTTGATATGTTCTGTGCGCAGTATAAAATAAATTGCTATTACATAATACTGTCCCATTATACCAAAATCGATAACTAATTTTGTATTCAACTAAATTTGTATAATACATGACTTATACAGCATAACGTTAAACGTAACCCCTGTATAACATTACATATATACTATACAGATAACCTCACAAAAAAACTAACAGATAGCAACGATTAACCCTTGGACATATCAGTCAATCAGTCCATCATCAGACGTGGTCGCGCGCGGGCGCGTCCTACATAAAGGAACAATCGGGTAGTGTAAAAAAAATGGAACATTTAAATCTAGATAAGACTACATCGTCAACGTTAATGTTGCCGAAAGACGAGAAAGAGAAAGTGGTGATATTGACGCCAAACAGCAATATCGGGAGGCTTCTGATAAGGGAAGACACTGTTTTGACTACGTTCCCTGGATGTGCTGGATGCGGCAGAGCGCAGTTCACTTGTGCCGGTGCGAAAAAGCAATGGTCAGTTCTCTGTTGGGGGAAGCAGTCTGACAAGAAATACTATACCCGTAAGTTCCTTTAACCGATCCAATCAATCAATCCCACAAGCATCTAATTGGATGAATTATAACATTGAATTATTATTCCATCCAAGCTCAGGCTGCAATTTCAATGTCCCATTATTTTTTCCTTTCTTCTCTTATATTACAATGTTATGTTATTTGTTTGATATAATAATAATGTTCACTCACTCTGTTTGATATTGTTAAATATTATTATTACAAAATTATATCTTCATTAGAACAAAATTATCTGTAGAATTCTTTGCTTCTTCTGAATAATACTGATTTAATAATGATAAACTTCCTATTTTTCCCATTATAATTATAATTGGTACAAAAATTTTATCTGTAATAGTTTCTAATCAGTTCCTTTATATGTGTAGAATTGGTAACGAACACGCAACAAACAGAAGTTAGGAGTTACGTAGAGATTGAATTTCGGTTTCATTTTGGTGTCATATGTACGTACATACGGTGAGGCAAAAGTATTGACCTAACATTAATTGGCTGTCATTTTGTTACAAACCAAATTTTGAAACAAACAAACGTAAACGTGAGCTGGGATTGTACTACTACACTCCTCTGCATACCCGTTCGGGGATTACAGGCGTCATGTTACGTATTTTGTTACAAACGAAAGAAATTAGGAAAATTCATAACTGTAAGTTAGCTGTTGTAGTTAATACTGATCAAGTCTCGTAATGAAATGTTCAGAAAACTCAATACAGCGAATCGCTCAGCAATTATGTTATACTCGGTTATTACCTACATGGAATTTTTAAAAGGCATGACATTTTTGCACGTCTGTACGGCGGGCAGCGTCACATTACCGGGGACTCGTGATGTTTAAATGACGAACACCTTTTCTTCTCGCTTATTTCGGGGGTTATGAGTAGAATAATAAAACGATAAAATTTGATCAAAACATGAATAGAAAAAGCTAAAGTGACTGGTGAAATGTGGGGGTGTACTACACCCCTCTGCCCACCCTTATAGCGATTACAGGCGTGATGTTACGTTTTTTTATACAGGCAGTCTTTCAACAATTGTATCACGCGACCCTTCTATCATTTACACTGTTGGAACACAGGTCTGTTCCCAGAATGGGAGGGTTAAGTCTGCCACGCTGGCCGAGTGCGTGTTGGCAGACTTCACATGCATTAGAGAATTTCTATTGTAACTCTACGGTGTGCAGGTTTCCTCACGATGTTTTCCTTCAGCGTTAACAAGTGATATTTAGTCTTCAAAGACACATTTTTGTAAAGAGTTGCTCACCATGACTTTGTATCCAGGAACTTCTGTGTGGAGGCAGTATTCAAAACCTATCACAGCTACCAAAAAACCAAAATGGCACAATGATATCGTATTTACGTAGGTGTTCCATTCTAAAATAGGTAGGCCCATTTTGTTCGTCTCGATAATTTTATTTAAATTTAAAAAAGCCCTCGTCCGGTAACCACGCATAAGTAATACTGCATAATAAATAAATATATCAAACCTTGGATAGAATGCAAAAAGACTGGATCTTTTGCCATAGATATGTAATACTGCATAATAGATAGATCAATCTGATAGAATGCAAAAAGATCAGATCTTTTTGTATAGATATTCCACGTAAATAGGTAAATTAATTCGTTCAACTAAACAAACATGTACCTAAACAAGTTAATTTACATTTAAGTATTTAACGTATGTACAAGATCCATAATTTGCGACTAGCCCTTTTGAATTTGGATTGACATCTGATGATTATATTAATTATAGATATCTTTTTTGTATACACTTGTTTATTCAAATTTTATTTATTTATTAAAGGATAACCAACTAGCAATTATCACCACATAGTGATTATTACATGTAATTTAAATTAAGTAATAAAATAGTGACGATAATATAATCAGTACATATAACTTATTTCATTACTTTTAGGATTTATAATATATGAATAATAATACTATATTATTGTTATTATTTTAATAATACATTGGGACATCTCCTCACGCGGCCATCTGATCCCAAAGTAATCACCAGGACAGCTTGTGTTGTAGTAATCAGCTGACTAATAAACTACATGTACATAGAAATATATACATAAATAGACATTTTTTACACCCAGATACATAACAAACACTCGTGCTGATAGCACAAATATCTATTCTTGCTGGGAATCGTATTCACGGCCCCCGGCGCAAGTTAGATTCATTAACCACTACACCAATCAAATGGGTCCAGTCGTATAGCTTTTTATAATATATCAAAGACTTTAAAAGTTGTTAATACATATTATAATGACAGTTATACTATTAAATGTTTCGTGAGTATTTATACACGTGTTTATATATGTACCGGTTTAACTGACGTTCGTTTTTCGGGATGGCCCGACTGGTTTCGGACCTGTCCGAGGTCCAGAAAGTCGTGGCAGCTTTTGGCAGATTTTGGCCTTAACCCCTATTATTCTAAGGGGAGATCCGTGTCGAAGAGTGATACGATAAAGGGGTCGAAAGTATTACCGTTAATTATAATGTAATTAGTAGACTAGATCACCTATAATGTAATTAATAAAGGTTATTTTTTTATAAATATTGCTTTTTTGTTATTCTTTTCAAAATGTAGCATATTTATAAAACTTTTAATTATGTTATTTAGCACGTGTAATTAGTAAATAAAATTATCAGATCACCCAGTGCAAATAATGTTTCAATGAATGTTTGGCCGAAAAGAAGGGATCTAGGGCCTGACCTGAGCGAAGACAAAAAATAACGAAGTGAACCCATTCATCATGTGTCATCAATATTCCATGTGATGTGAATGTAAGCAGGCAGAGTGACCGCCTCATTAATTCACTCAACACACGGCCATCAGATCCTAATTACAGGTTAACAATGAGATTGAACTGAGATAAGCACTGCGTATGGTAACAGGAAAACTATTTATGAAACTTCAAGTAATTTAAAATCGACTTGAAGCTGACAATAAAATAGTGTAAATTAGTTAAAGAACTAATTGTTAACAGTAATAATAATAATTAATTTACTTAAATATTTAACATATTGATGTACATATATTATAATATTAATAAGTAAATTCAGTAAAGTTTCTTGGGAGTACTATAACACTCCTCGCCTACCACTTCGAGAAACACTAGTTATTTCAGGCTATGTAAGATTTTGTTAACTGTATTTAAGATAATTTTTAATGCATATAAACCACACAAATGCAAAAGGCACCATAAATCATCAGATACAGATTGCGAAGAATGTAACGGAATAAAAAAAGATATATATTAAAAGGGACTTTAATCAAGCCCAATTGCCAGAACCGACCACCCGAAACAAATTTAATTGACACAAAAAATTGATTGGAACTCAAACAACAAAATTGGAATGAAATAGGACACACAATATACGTTTTGTAATGATCGTAAGAAACATGTACATAATAATAATAATAATAATAAAGTATATATGTACGTTTGGAAATCAATCATTATAATATATAGAAATGAATGGCAATAGGCTCACTCCATTTTTTATAACTGGCAACATAACTGGTGAAAAAATTGATTATCTTTACTACTCTCTCTAATCTCTGTTCTTTCGGGAAAATATGGGCATCATGTTATGTTATATTAAATGTATGATGCCTACCAAAAATTTTCTCTACGATTTAAGATATTGTTATTAAATGTCGTTTGACGTTTAATCCGCCCTTTGAACAACGGTAATTAATAAATTAGTTATATAATAAAAAGGCAGATGTTGTAAGTTCCAAAAAAATGTGAAGACGGAAAGTTTTCGTTCAGAACGCCTGCGATGTTACCATTAGCAATTAGCATTGCGTTGACGTATGTATGTGAGAACGCCATCAAAATACATATTATTGAGGTATTTAAAAATGTTATATGTGTATATATTATAATACCAGGGGTTGCTACGTTTGAACATTTTAAGGTGGCAAGAAAAAGTATCGTGTTGTACATAGGATCTGTCAGGCCTGCCTTATAGCACTATTTAGCAAAATGGTTAACAACGCCCCCTCGTGACCGAGGATTTGAACCCAGGACCGGTCGATCAACAGTCGCGCTTGCAATCACTCGATCAACGAGACAGTCAGTAATTATAATACAATACTTTATATTTCTTATTTAATGCCTTTATATAAGTTTGAACTCGCAAATTTATCTTGTCACATAAAAAATAGCAATAGCAATTTTTTAATTAGAAAAATGAAAATGGGAATTGAGCCATCGGGAAATTTTTAACTCACTCTTCCTCGCTCTCTCAGAGTGAGCAGGAGATAAAGTAGGTTGACTGCCAAAAACCCTCTGCCGGCGTCTACTTTTCCCGGTTCCTATAACTTGGAAATTTTCAAGATAAGAGTGAATAGGAACCCACAGGCAAGTGTGTTATATACTTTAGACTGCATTTGGCTTTCCATCAGATGAGATTCGTGTCATAAGCGATTGTATTGCTAATAAAAAAAACGAACCATGTCTTATCCATGCCTGTATCGATTCTATTTGGACATCTATTGGCCCCAGTTGTTACAGACATTATATCTGAACAAGACAGTATTATACACTGAATCTTCTAAGGTATTGATGAATCAAAGAGAACACGATAAATTTTTATTCGTTCTTAAATTCTACTAATATATGAAACACAGTATGAAAAAGCTTTGCCTTATACTAAGGACCGTGTGTAGAATTAATATAAATATCTTTACATCACCATTTGTGGTAATTTGCGGACATTGAACTGTATCTTTGACAGTTCATTTTGTAAAATGTTAGAATTCAACACAACATAATTATCATATACATATACACAATCGATAATACAGATTCATTAAGTATTTTTCGTTTATCTATTTCTTTAGAAGTAAAAAAGTATTAACACTGTTAAGATTTACTTCAATGAAATTCTAACGAACGTTTTGGTATGACAGTAAGGTTTTTATTTCATTCCAATGTAAGAATTTAATTAAGAATTCAATAACTTACCTAGATACCTACAATAGTTATCTAAATGCTGCACTGAGGTAAATAATTCTTGCAAATAAAATATACTGTGAATATGTTCAGTAAAATCCGCGGCAATATGGACGCGGGGTCGCTGGATACATGTAATAACGTGAGTTAGTAATATGTACTAACAGAAGGAAAACTGTGAGATAGTCATGAATGGGTTCATAGTTCACACAAGATATCACGATACATGCGTTGGGTGAAAAAAGAAACAATATTATCATAACATTTTGGCTCCAAGTAAAACACTATATAGTACCTACATGTTTTTAAAACCAATCTTCATTACGCGCGCTTTTACTTTATTCGGTCGAATACAACGTTGGGGCACTGCTAAGCCTTATTAATACCTATGCTTACGAAATTTCTCCGTAGACGTTATGTATGGAAGATCTATTTTTATTTCGAAAACAAATTGTCGATATATACTTTTAGGAAAATTATTGAATTTAGTAGATAATATATTTTACA
>DWEE01003622.1:0-10348 GCA_018245755.1 Parelbella macleannani
GTGGTTGGATGCGAAGAGCTGAAGATCGAGCTCAGTAGCGTGCCATTGGAGAGGCCTATGTCCAGCAGTGGACGGGAGTAGGCTGATGATGATGATGAAGATGATGATGATGAAAGCATGGTTAAACCAAAAACTACAATCAACAAGTCATAGAACAGAATTTTCACAAGAGTAACATTACGCCTGTCATTTACCAGGGGTAGGCAGAGCAGTGTAGTACACTCCCACGTAACACCATTTACGTTGTAGGTTCTATGGAATAGATGGTGAGCTACACAAAATATGCTCGCAGCGAACACAACATGCAGATAAAACGAGAACTAACAAGAAGGCTCGTTTGCCGTTATCTCTGTACCGGGCCGGACAAAAGTGCAATCCAGCAGGAATTTTGACTTTCAGATAGCGACCTATTGACGAGTCGGGGCCTGGCCTGGCTGCCGTTCCTTTGTACAGCGCTACGATGTAGATTTTTCACCTTTGTAACGACGCGGCGCCTGTGACTACACCCCGGGCCGTGCGCACTCACAAAGAACACGTTGATGGGTGAATTTAAAACGGCACATTGTTCACTGTGTATCGCGCCGTGCTGCGTTTTATCGTTTCTCATTGTTAACCATACATCTCTCGCAACGCATGCTGATTTTGATGTTGGTTTTAGACATGTGTCGAAAACGAAGAGAAAAGAACATACATACATATGTATATTAAAAGAGTGCCAAATATCAGGTCGGCGAACATGCCTACCCAGTAACGGAACTGACGTGACGTTATAATAATAACGTAACGTAACTTCACGCCAGTAATCCCCGAAGGGGTAGGCAGAGGAATGTAGTACACTCCTACGTTTCACCTGTTACGTTTACGTCCAATGGAATAGGTGGTGAGCCTATTGCCATACACCGAGCACGGATGCAGACTCCGAGTCACTAATAGAAATTCTAAATTAGAAAAATCCTACAGTATCCGCCTCGGAAATTGAACCCTGGATCTCCCATCGCCCTTAACGTGGCAGTCGTTATAATAATAATAGTATAAAAACATTGTAACTCCGGCAACAGTAATTAATAATCGAAACGAATCACCGTCCACGTGGCAAAGTGAAAACCGTGACCGTTTCAATTATAAAACGAAATAAAACACCGCGCCAACGTCGTACGAACCCCCGATTGAACTCTAAATAATAGCACTTTAGCGGTCATTAGCGCGATAATTGGCCGGTGACATGAAAAACCTGTAGAAATTCCCGCGCATAATTTATGTCATTATGTTATCAGTACTGTGAGTACATTACTGATAGCAGTAATGCGAGTTAATAGGTGAACGTTTAAACAGTCACGGAGATTTGTTGTGTACACACGAAATATGTACTGTAGTATTAACAACACGTATGTAGTTTAAAAGTAAAATAAATAAATACGTAACACCATGCCTGTGATCTCTGAACGGGTGGGCAGAGGAGTGTGGTACAGTCCTACGTTTCACCAGTTACCTACATTTGCCTCCCATGGAATAGATGGTGAGAATAAAATTTTTGTAACATTTCCATACATAGCCATCTTGTTTCAAAGTAGGAAGAACCTGTGCTACGCTAACATATGTACATTTTAATATGTATTCATATATAAACTTTTTACATCAAGAATAAAACAAACACGTAATACGTAAATATTTGCCTGGTGGGAATCGAAGCTACGACCACCGGCTCTGTAGTCAGGTTCACTAACTAAATATAATAATTAAATTTATAAAATCAATGCATCTCAATCTACCATTGTTTAGAATAATTTGAAAGTACATTCAATGTAGCTACTTCGATGAAGAATTTTCAAAACCATATTCGTTTATTACAAAAACGTCGATTGATCTCGTCTAACGGTTTTAGAATAATTTGAGAATATAACACAGCCAGTCAGTGGCACAAATTATAAGCCAAGATATAATTCTGCCAATTTATTCCACCAAATTCCAATTTCAATCGTTCGTAAAAATGCTAGATAACATATAATAAAACTTCTAGGAATTATATATTAATGTATAGTCCTTCAAAAACCAACCACCTTCAGTTCAATTCCATTCCATAAAATTTAAATAGATTTTATTCCATATTGCATTCAGTTTAATTCCATTCCATAAAAATTAAATTGATTTTATTCCATATTGCATTCAGTTTAATTCCATTTCATTAAATTTAAATTCATTTCATTTCATATTGCATTCCAAAAATTATTATTCAAATGCAAACCAACACAACTGATAAAACACGCTCACCTTCTAAGATTAGATGATCACTGTTTTCTTCTGGCCAAAAACGGGTAGCCAAAAAAAACACCCCTCGCAGCCACCCTCGCCCCGACAACAAACACGTTAAGGAGGCCGAACATGTGTACAGAGATCATAACATTACTTATTGCAAAAAACGATGTTGGCTTGGGTGCGCGATGTGCGATCAGTAATATTTGGGTTCCACGTTCAGTAGGTCAAAGAAAATTACTTATATCTAGGTATATTTTATGCATAAAGGGTATTAATAGGTAACATCATGTCTGTATCTCCCCGAAGTGGTAGGTAGAGGAGTGCAGTATACTTCCACGTTTCACCAGTTTCGTTTACGTCCCACTATGGAACTGTATGAAATCCCACTATTAATTATTCGAATGTATCACAGATACAGCTGTGAAGATTGTGTGGGGGCACGCACACGTATAATGTTATATGGTCTATTAAAAATATTACACCGTTAAAATGTGACAGATCTATCAAAGAGATCTTTTTGAGATTTTACAGATCCTTGCAATCAGTCTTTGGAAATCCAATGCAAGGCATAAATCTCATTTAATCAGCGCCACGCCTCTTCGTGTTAGATTCCCAAATCCAACTGTATTCCGTTGGCATCTTTAGATCGTTAGCCCACCTGGTACGAGGGCTAGTTTTTTAAAAATTAAAAACGAGAAAAAATATATTTAAAATATTTATTTGTTAGTATTTAAAATATGTTTCTTTAAACAAAAAAAATGCACTTTTCTCGGTACAATGGCCGCCGGTAGAACGGGCCCGTTGTCTCCGAGCCGCTGACTCCATCTCCAGCCATTAAGATAATGAAGACTCGAATGAAAATATCTTTATTTATGCAAATAGAAATAATGCAAAAGGGTCCCCCCCCCACCAGCCTTTCACAATTAGCTCCGCTGCGGTGCCGACATTTATTTTTATTCAGCCGGCGGTCTTACGTAAAACCTGTTGTTTAAATTATAAAAAAGGGAAACATTAACAATTGTATACAACTCTACTATTTTACGCTAGAGGTTACCCGCGACTTCGCGTTGCAATACCTATAATAATTAATTAACCATGTTTGTTCTGTTGCATAATTAATCAAGTGAGTGTTTGATACTGACCTTAAGTTATTCATTAGAAGTCCGCTTTCTGAAAATGTTCAGCCATTTTACATGTGAGGCACCGACACAATAAAAAAAGAATATAATTTAAAATTTGACAAACTTTGGTAATGTGTCAATTTTAGTTACATGAGTTTTAACTCAGTTATTTTCAAGTTGAAAATAATAGATAGCGCTATGTATGTATATTATCTAACCATGTCAAATTCAGCAATATTATATGTACATAAATATCATAGAGATGTTATAAATTATATGTAAAGAGCAGGGAAGACATACGGCTGCCTGTAAGCGGGAATGTCCGACTGTTAGAAAGAGAGAAACGTTCACGATACCCTAACTCTATCTCTCTCTATCTCACTACTGACGTATGCGCAGCAAAAGAACAGCTTGTTTTTCAAATAATGAACTCACGCTAGCGCTATCTGTGCGTGCGCGAGTAGAAAGAGACAGAGAGATAAGTAGCCCCATTTGCTTTCTCTTTTATGTCGATGGAGACGTTTTAGGCTGACTTCTCTAATCTACTATAAATGTTAAAATCATCGAAGCATTGACGTACAACTATAAACAGACTATTTGAATATCTCAAATTCCCGTAGCGCGTCGTACGAACCTCACGTATCCACGTAACGTTTGTGCGTCAATAAATCTAATACGTACATCGCTCAATTCCATCACATCCATCGGCGATACATAGATCGCGATGCGTGTGTAACGGGCGGAAAACGTTGCGTATTACTTATTCAGTACGACACGCGAATAGCGGCGTGCGAAACAGCAGATGTGCGGTGCGGGTACGTACGTACGTACCTACATACGTGCGCCGCGGCCCGCGTACATGCGAGTTAAAAACGAAAACACGCCACTCGTACTGAAGGGTGATGCGAGGAAATGTGACAGTTATAATTTATATCTGATATAGGCATACTTCTTATCGAGTGCCTATTGTTGATTGAGTCAAAAGGTGTTGTTCTATGATTTTCAATATTAAGATAGATCCAAAGACTAATTGTCATATAAACATGAATTATATGTATATACATGTTATTAACTATCGTCTTTGTATGCGCTTGTACATTTCGTTAGCCATTTTAGCCTTAATTCCTTAACGTATTCCACGAGTATAATCCTCGAAGGGGTAGGCAGAGGAGTGTTGTACACTCCCACGTTACACCAGTAACACTCCAATTTTATTTATTTGTATGTATAGATAAAATACATTTAAAGTAACAAATACATCTGAGTCATCATTGTTCTACCAAGACCTCCTTTGTTTGTTCCTTTGTTTGTTCTTTTATAACACAGACGACACAAATGCAAATGAAAAAAATAGTGAAAAATTTATTAACAGATCTGTTGCGCTTAAACTTCTAACATGTGTAGGTATAAAAAACAAAAAAATACGAAGACGCCATTCCTCGTAGCGAAAAGAATAAAATTTCTATTTCACTATACGTTCATGAAGACAAGTAACTGGTTATTTTATAGTCCCTAACAGTAAACACTAAACGTTGGACAATCAGTATTGAAAAACAATACCAACATTCAAGGCACGCACACATATATGTACAATAATTACCCGTACACACACAGGTACCGCGCACAGTACTCTATGTAGGTAGTATTTTAAAAACGTAATGCCATTAAACAAAGACCCCCCTGAAAGCCGATAAGCCCGCGCCGCGACTCGTTAAATCGTCACGAGATAAGAGTTCAACAGATCTGGTTCGCGAGTAATCCATTCCGAGCCGATAGACAATACATCGTTGCAGAGTACGCCTTTCTAGTACAGAAACGTTTGTTATTTCACTTCGGATATAGTCGACAATTGCTGCGGATAAAGAGCATATAAATAAGTCTTAAACAAATTTATTTCCTAAATCTTAATTCAAAATTTTCAGTAAAAATTATCACGTCTAATAAATCAAAATATCCGAATCTTTATAATAATCGGTAATCAAGCCAACAGTCAACGCCACCAAGTAATGTCAAAAGCTATTATTACTTGTAGGTATTTCCTTTCACGTTCGATATAACATTAAATTTTTACGTCTTTATTTCTGTTGTAAATACTTTTCCTCAAAAAGCGAGCACGTATACTTGAAACGTTCGCAATAAAACATTTTTAACGAATCTTTTCCGCGTCCTTAGCTCACACACGGCACATTAACGTATTCGGGCGCGGCCGTACACCGGGCGGCGCCCGCCCAACAGGAAAGGCCTAGGCTTCCTTCCGTTCCGTGCCCGCCTTTATTATGACTTTATTACGTACAATGAAAATCATATTTACGGAGATACACGAGACATAATAAACACATGCGCTTGAAGAATGGCGGGTACACCCGCTCATATGAATTCTCCTCTCCCCGGTGAGCATCTGGCATATTTGCTGCTTATTACCTACACAAAGAATCCGAAAACTCTATTCGCGTCGCGCCTCTATTGCCACTCGTTGACACATTCGTGCATTACGTTATTCCAGTGGGAACGGCGCATTTTTCATAGCGAGATTTGAGTAGCACCTACGCCGGGAGCACCTGTCGCCTTTCAGCGGGTAATATTATATTACGTCTCAAAGGGTTCGCGCGGCGAGGGAGGCGCCGGGCGACGCGAACGTAACTGTCGCGCGTCTCCGAGGCCGCGTCACGAAGCCGGCGGGCTCCACGGTGCGGGTAGTCTACTCGATTGTATGTATAATACAACTAGTGCAGCCAGCTAATGGACCATTGTGCGTGGAGGCTGACGCCTGTCGCGTGTCGTTAGCCGACGTGCGCGAACAATACGTTGCTCTTATAGCCGCACACGGTTTGTATGCAACAAAGAAAACGTTGACTCCGTCATGTCGTCTGTACACGATATATCGTGATTCGAGCGAAATGTACGGTTGCAATGAAAATAATAACACGCTAAAACGTATGTTTTTCTTGGCGAACGTGTTTACTATTGCATTTCAGTTGCCACGAGCGCGCAGTCTCGCCTCCGGCTCAATTATCGGGCGAGCAGCCCCCGCGCGCGCTAAATGCAACTATAAATTAAACTCGTACTGTTTCTTTATTGCTCCATAATGGGTAGTTTCGACTTCTCTATTTGAAGCGTAACGCGAAAATAAAAATAATTTTAAAGCGGTGCGCGGCAAACGTTTTTAAACAAATTCACGAGCCATTAAAACCTACTTTAAAATCATAGAGCCGGCACGTTACTACGTGCGTATATACATACTACGTACATATGTACATGAAAAAAGCTGGGTATTTCACGCGACTGCTATTCGAAATCATGTTGAAAATGGCATGTTAATTATATAAAATTAATTACATAAACGTGTATTAAAATCAATTAATGCTAAAACAAAAATACCTTGTAATCAATGTTCACTACAGATACTATAGAGAATTCCCTTCGAGAGAGAGCGAAGCAATGTAATTAATTAACAAACGACTGAAATAGACTATTTAAAATTACCTTAAATCGACTCCTTTAAGCCCGACGAAATTCACCAAGGTAAATTCGATTCCGTCTAAAGACACATCTTGATAGAACCAATATCTTCAATTTAGTATTAACTTATTGAAAGCACTCCGCCAAACGACAGCTTAATACAGAGTATATCGATCGAGTCTCATTCACCTCGAGTGACTTTCTGTTTTCACACTAAACAAGAACACGCTCAAGAACACTTCGTGTTCGTAACGTAACGTAACATTATGAAGTAGTTAACATTTAACTAATACGTTAAATGTATATGTATGTTACACACATTTAGTATTAGAAATTAACATTATTTTATATTGGGTATACTTATGGACGTACATACTATTTATTATATCAATATTGAGCAGTTGAAGATCGAGCTGAGGCGTGCTATTGGAGCGGCCTATGTCCAGCAGTGGACGGAATTAGGCTAATGATGATGATAATGATAATATCAATATTCATTAACATATGCATCTAACATGTTTGTGTCCATGTACACGTATCATACTTATGACAGTGTACTATATACATATGTACATACAGCATATGTGTATATGTAGCATATCATTAGATATTACCACATCTCTCTATCAGTCAAGGCTGATTCGACGAGAATACTATTAGGCACTATACACACTATACTTAAAGGTGTCACAAAAGAATAAAAAAAACATCACTTTGATTCAGAGCGCTCATTAGTACCTAAATGTATACAAAATTTATTTATTCGCAGCAACAAATGTTCAAACGAAAATGATCCCTCACATTTGCCTCGCACGGCGCGGCGCCGTGAACGCAGGGCTTAACTGATGACGTGGCGCCACGTATGCCACCCTACTCCGCACCTTTGCGGTCACACGTGCAAAACACTTGTGGCTTCGTTTCCACTAATAATTGATTCGGACTGCTCGTCAGAGTTAATAAGCGTTCCTTATCAAGAAATTGCACATTTTCAAATTAAGTGATAATGTACATCCATAAATATTTCATATGTATATATATAGATTATTGAGGTTTTATTGAACTAGTGGTTCTGTAGCGGTCGATATTTGAATGTAATATACGAAATTTTAAAACCGAACGTTCTCGAAGTTCGTATTTGAAACAGGAATAACAACTACAGAGAGAAAGGGTGAAATAAAAAACGGGTCGGTAGCCATAAGAGGAGGTAGGCTTAGTAATTTTGGGTAGAGAGATGATTTAAGTGCGTTTTCGAAAGAAATAGAATAGGACCATCGATCAAAATATTGAAAATAAACTCATGTATTATAAGAAATACTACGTTGAGATTACGCGTTCTTCTCGGCCAGAACCCAAATGAATTGATATATTTCAACGTGTCGTTGAACTTTATGACATAGAACTGACGCCACATATTAAAATGACGTAAAATGATTAATTATTCGAACAATACACCAGTACATAACCAATTGCATCCAAACATCATCAATCAGCCTTTGGACGACCACTGCTGGGCATAGGCCACCCGTAATCGGCTTCAATCATCCCACCATTAAAAAAAACCTAAAGTCCATACCATCCCTAACCACTTGTACATAAAACTCCTATAAACACATCATCCATTCTCACGAAGCACTCGACAATTCGATCGCAATCCACTCGCCCGCAAACGGATTAAAATGTGCCGCTGTAAATTCATATAATCACATTAACCGAAATAACTCTATTCATCCAGCCGCGATACAACAATAAACTAGTCGGAACAACTATAAGTCAGCGTTGAATTAAATTATTAACTCGATGCTCCGGCAAACACACCGGCTCGTGACGGTTTAATGTTTCGGGGAGAGTGCGCGCGCGGCCGATTGTACGAGATGGAAATTTTCGGTTTATATGTATAAAACCGTACAGTTCATTGTCTCTCCGATATTTGTACTCACATCAATCGGTCACTTCTATCTATCATAGCTGTTTAGAATATGACAGGTATGTTTTTTCTTCAATAGTTATACTCGCATTATTCGGTCACGTATATCAATAACAGCTATTTAGAATATGATACCGATTTTTCCAACTGTTTTCATGTATCAGGAGATTAAAAATCTCTGATTTTCGAATCAACTGAAACGATTGTAAAGGTTACTCTTGTGTCTCTGGCTGAGCGTCAGTGCAGTATTGCTAAGTAGGTAATAATGCTAATGTTTAATTGATCTAAGGTAAAACGATTGATCAAGAATCATAGAGAGATGAACAAACACAGAGAATTCAACATAAAGATATAAACAACTATTAAGCGAAACAAAATGCATCAACTGTTAAAATTATATGAAAAAGAATGCTACAGGATATAAAATAAATAGCATTCATTTAACTCAATGTACATTTCGTCGAAAACAAGCTGACCATAAACTAAGTCAAAACGCAAACGTATCAAAAGTCAAGGGACGAATCGCACTTGGCCCAGCGCCAAGCGACCGACTCTAAACCGCGGCCCGCCAAAAGCCCTGCATTTAACTTACAAACTAACTAAACGATTGCATAAATATCCGCAAAGTGTACAATTCGTTTTAGTTTACAATTAGTAGCTTCGCAAACAACTTGTTCGTTCATAAAACCGAGTGGCACGAACACATATCAGAAGTCAAGGGACGAATTGTATTTGGCGTGCTGCCAACACAATAATTTTAAACTGAGCGACGGTAATAAGTTGAATTTCATTTGTTTCAGCCAAGAAACGCAAGTAAGAATTTGCGCATGGACGTCCGTGTACCTACGTAATACTTGGAAATGCACTCCTGTTTCGGACAAATGTTCATGAGCAGGAAATTAATGAACCGATCTCTGGAGGTATAGAAATAATTTTGAAATTTAGCTATTTTATTGGTAAGGTGTTTCAGACGCTGTTATCGATTTCGAGCTGCGTAGCGAACGCATCTCAATAAATTCTTGATTGAAATCGACTCAATAACGAAAATGTTAAATAATAACCAGATAGGACAAGTGCTTACGGCCCTAATCGCCAGCATTTAGCTCCATCATTCAGATCTAGTACCCAAAACAAACTCATTTAATAAAATTACTTATTTCTATATAACATAACATCGACAAAATCACTAAAAATAACATGAAAATAAAAAAAAAACAATCGAAGCACACGTGACAGAGTTCGTTAACAATAACATAACAATTAATACTCGTATGATCATTAATTGTCCTACTAGGACTGGTGGAGTGCACGTCCATTTTACCAACCGTTACACCCTTAGCCGCTCAATGTTTACTCCTAGCGTCCGCAAGCTGGATGGCTGGCAAATATTTAGCGGAAAGCCGGAGAACTTAGCGCTGTTGGACATTAGAGTCATTAATCACGGGAGAAAACTTAATTGGACGGCCGACGGACAAACTGCTGGGCAGACAACTTTAGTACTCATTTACGCTCGGATATGGGTGAATATACGCTATTTGAATTCCAATGGTAAATTGAAAAAAAATATGTTAAACTTATTATATTATTGTTT
>DWEE01003623.1:0-10348 GCA_018245755.1 Parelbella macleannani
GTTGATGACGGGCCGATGATGATGATGATGATGATGAGCGATCCTATTAAATTATAGTTTGTGTATGAACACTTATGAAAACCACTTATGGTTGAGAACATATAAGGAGCTTGATGATTTTCGCTTCTATTTTGTATGTTCCGTAAATATTTAATTGGATGTTCTACTTAGAAATCAATTCCCTGAAGAAAAACCAGCCGGCGAAATCGTAATGAAGAGTAGAAGAAAAAAAATAAAAAAAACTAGTCTCAGTTTCTCGCCGGGCTTCCTCGGTTAACGCTACGTTTCAACGCGGTAGTAAATTAAGAAAAAATAGAATTTACTGTCTGTATGTCCCCTTAATGTTAGGTATACCATTGGAGTGATTTTATTCGATTTGATGGATATTTTGTTACGTACTTTGTACAAATAATATCTTAATTTTTGTTCATCTATTGTCATTAATACTTATACTCTATCTAAGATTATGAAATGTTATGAATCTATATTTTATTATCCTTATAAAAAAGGTAACAAAAATGTCAATTACAGTTCTGTTACCATTTTAGACATTTTAGTTTACCTGTTACAGAATATTGCAAAGAAATGTAATATGGGAGTAAGCCCACTTCGTTTGAGTTCTTCCTCTTGAATGTACCGAAAATTGTTCACATCCATGGGGGGCGGGTCACTTCGCTTCAAACAAAACAACACTAGATATTCAATAGGCTTTTTGTTGCCGAATTTCATTTTTATCTACTTTAAAAAAAACCCAACATCACGCCTGTGATCCCCGTAGAGGTAGGCAGAGGAGTGCAGTACACTGCCACATTTCACCAGTTACGTTTAAGTCCCATGGAATAGGTGGTAAGCCTAATGCCATACACCGGGCACGATTCCAGATTCCGAGTCACTAGTGTCACTACTAGAAATGGTAAATTAGAAAAATCCAATAGCACCCGATCCGGGATTTCAACCCAGGACCTCCCTTAGGATCGGCAATCGCATTTGCAACCACTCGAGCAACGAGGGAGTCAATAATGTATAATCAATCATATTAATATAAAGTCTAATCAATAATAACAAAAATGTATATAATAAATATACATATACTAATTTTGTTCGCCGAATATAAATCCGGGGCTTAGCTCCAGAAGAGCAATAAAGGACCCGTTGCACGTATACAACGGAACAGGTTAACAATTTATATGGTGGTGAGTGTAAGACGATTTATCCTGTCAGGGCTTCGTGTAGAATGCGAGGTGCATGTTGATAAGGGATTTTGACAAATAGCTTACCGTACAGGACTCTGTAGCGACAGCCGTACTTAGACTATCATTTAATAAAAACGTATTATGTATATGAAAAAAACTTCCAGAATTAGACCTTTTTTTTTCGATTCACCTATTTTTATCAATACTGTCCTATAATTTTAATAGAGACGAAACGAAATCATCGAAATTCTAAATTATTTCATCAACTTTAACGTATCGATAACGTTTATGAAAAATTATCTTGTCATTTCTGTATCCTTATATTCTATATGAACAGAGTATGCAAAATTGTTTATCAACACAGCATAATGCTCATCATATCAGCTCTAATGTGTTGTAAGAATTTTGAAATAAAGGTCAAACTTGTAACGTTTTAGCGGGTCATATCATTTCTAATAATATAATATTACTACTTACTACTAGTTACATAACCTTACTTGCTATCCCAAGTATACAAAGTCGTCTGTCCGTATTGTATGTACATACATGTATATTGTATAGTTTATCCGTTGTGGTTAAATGCGAAGAGCTGAAATTTGAGCTCAGTGGCGTACCCACTATGGGAGAGGCCTATGTCCTGCAGTGGACGTTTACGGGCTAATGATGGTTGTGATAATGATGATGATGATAATGGTGAAGATAACGATGATGAAAATGATGTTGATGATTAACCGTATCAAAAGTTGTACAATTAGTGTATTTTTTATACTTTCAACAAGTGTCACATTTTCTTTTTTGTATCAGCTTTTCTGTAGTTTTTGACTATCGGTATAATCCGATCAGTTATATCATTAAGATATGTTAAAATTCCTTCAAAGGTAAATGAAAAAAGTCAATCCATATAAATATGAGTAAATGAAAAGAAAATTATAACCAAAGGACAGTTTTATTGGTAGTTTCCAACAAGAGGTAAAAAGATTCAAAGTTATCCATCCGTTAATAAAAAGTCTGATAAATTTTTCTCTTTATTTATCGGACCGCATGGGTTGCGCAACGGCGTTGGCGATGAAAGCGATATTACGAGCTTTTAAGGAGAATTTCGACATTCATAGCAGTACCTATTTATGTATACTGTGAAGTAACAGAAAATTTCATATTTGGTCTGCAACGCTAGGCTCTTCGTGCTGTGCTACGCTATGCTAGTTTCGACACATATTTCAACCGACCCAGTGTTGTAGCTTGATTCTTACCAATCATAATATTAAGTACCTTAGACATTCACCGGTTTATTTACTACAAATGATAGAATTTACATTATCATGTTATAAACTTTAGAACGTATTTGGCTTTACGTATTTATTGCGAAACGATAATAATAATAATATTTTAACAGCGTTCTTTCTAAGTTTTCACAATTTAAACCTACATATTCATGTTTTTTAAAACACTATTTTCGTTATTAAAAATCGTTGAACATAGTGGTAGTATTCATTATATTACGTTTTAGGACCCACAATATAACTACAAAACTTTTAACCCAAATGTCACTCCTCGCCTTATATAATTCATTCTACATTTTGTCATCCCGTTGTGTCTGGAACGATCATCCATCCTGCCCCTTCGCACACGTCACTCTAATGTGAATAGACTTACAAGATTGAAGCTCGGAGGTCAATCCTTAAAATATAGTCCCTTACGTCAGAACGTCTCAATTACCGACCCCTTGGAATTGTCTGTCCAAAAACGGTTTTGATGTTCCTTGGATTTGGAAACCCTAATTTACGAACTAATCATCCATCGTTTTGAATTTGTATATATATTTGATTACTTTTTACACACATAGTAAAGGATTCGCTTAAGATAAGCTACTTAACCCTCTCAATATGAGAGGAGACCCATATTCCATCAGCGGAATGACAAATGGGTCGATTATTAAGGTACTTAAGATGTGTTAATCATCATCATCATCATCATCAGCCTATCTCAGCCCACTGCTGGATATAGGCCTTCCCCAATGAGCGCCTTTGCGCGCCTTGACCGCCAATGACCAGCCTTTCGCAGATCGTCATCCCACCGAGTCGGAGGAATAGTGTCAATAATACGTGACGAAGGAAAAGTTACAGTCATACTGAACGAAAGTTATCTGATATTTTATCATCAGCATGAATCAGTTCACTGTTGGACAAAGAATAATTGAATGCCATCGTGCCATATGCTTGACTTGATTGGAAAAGATAAATTGAGATTGATTTCAATTTTATCGATTAGTATTATACCATCTCAATCGAAATACTTCCTGATTGATATCTCATTTTAATAATAACTGTCTGTCTTTGTTACACAACAAAAAAGCAGTTATAGTCTAGTGGTTTGACATTCATCGAGCAAATCACTCCTTGGGTCCTGGGTTCACATCTTGGCGCGCAACCTATTACAAAAAAGCTTTATAAGATTAAATATCACTTAATAAAACGGTAAGGGAGAACAACGTCCAACAAGGACACTTTAAAAAGGGTCAAAAAAAAGACAATATTCGAATGCAAACAGGGCTTGGACAGAACAACTTTACGTCAGTAGATTTATTAAACTTAAATTATAATGTCAGTTTTTAAGGTCCATTGCCTAACAGAAATTTTATCTGTCTCTTAGTCTCGTATTATTTTTACTCACAATTTTTGTCACATTTTTCACTTACATCATTACTAATTTTGTATTTTTCCTATCGTTAACCATTTGTATTTTTTTACATTATTTAATTTTTAATTTACTTTTTGGCTCGCCAATTTTTTCTAGTTTTTAGCAGAATAAATGCAGCAAGTATACTCATTCAGTACTCAGATTTGTTCCATGTATGAGTGAGACAACACTGTACTGAAGTGCACTCTCAGGCAAAGCGCTCTAATTTGCTAGTTTGTAGTGGCTAAGCCGGTAAAACGAACAATTTGTTGGAATTTTCCAAGACTTATATCACAATAGAGTTGTGAAAGGACTGACGCTGTTATGCGCAAAGTTGCTTTTCTCCTAGCATTAGCTTATTTGACAGCAGAGTATAACAGATAAAGACTTTGTCGACTATTTAGGTTGCCCTATTAATGGGCACAAGTATTCAATGAATGTTCAATTTTATGTAATTTTCTTGTTCAATTCATATTCTATTATGTCTGTGAGGAGCCGAAGCTCGAAGTATAGTAGTTTTGCATTAATACGATAGTGGATCAATTGGAATATTCCAATCATACGGTTCCCTTGTTCAATATTAGTATTTCCGGTTCCCGATAGTTATCTCTAATTGTTACCGTTAAATCAATTACAGTCGTAGATAATATAGTCGTGATTGACCAAAGAACTAATTTGTCATATTGTTTTTGTGTTACCTAATTTAATTTAAGCAATAAAATAGTTTGACGGTACAAAAGGAAGATTTCTAGTTCCGCGAGGTCATTACGTCTATCTACTGTATGCTGCTTAATAAATTATGAAACTACTTATTGTTGATTAAAGTCGTCATCATGAGCCCGTTATCGTCCAACGCTGGACATAGGTCTCTTCAATGGCACGCCACTAAGCTCGATCGTCAGCTCTTCACATCCAATCACTACCAGACACTTTGTAGACATCTTCTATCTATTGTGTCGCTCCACCTAGCTGGAGGTAATCCTACGCTACGTAATTGATTAAAGTCACTACAAATAATGTCTCGAACACCTTCACATGCAGCCTACCGATGGTAACGAGAAAGTTAACAAACTCCACATGTAAGGTTTTTATAATTATTATTATGTGGATGAAAATTAAACCCATAACTTCTACCGTAATGATAACCAATAGTCTCCGCACTCTGGTTTGTTAGCTAAGAAACAAGTGAACAATATGATCATTCTATTTCTCTACCATTGTTTTAGTTTCGAACACAGCTTGCAACTAGATTATTATACATCTGATGATAGACTGTGTAACTTTACTAAACGTCGACGTCGATGAGTCTCAATTCATCCGCCAAATGGTACTACTGTGAAACAATTGGACAATGATCATAATAATAATGATATCTAATACTTTTTTTTATTTACTTATTAATTTTTCTATTACTATTTTTCTCGGGGTCTACTACAATCTATTAGATTCGTGCCGTCGATGGAAGCTATTATTTAACTTAATATTTTATTGTTAAGTGTAAAAATATGTATATGCTGTCATGATGAATTGTGTCAAAGTTCAATTATTTGTAACCACACCGATTCTTATATAAGTGTTATAGGTGTTGATATAAATATAGGAAATTTAATTACGAACTCTGTCGCTCGACATCTTATCTGTGATAACCATTAATAGGAAATTCGTAACTTGAACACTAGGCTGTAATTACTCATAATAGTCCAAAACTTTCCCCTTTTGTAGGAACGGCAGTCCAAAAGTGAAAGATTATTTAGGCTAACTTTGTAAATTACCCCAAACTTTCGCACTTTGAATAATTGTGTCATAAAAATTTAATATCTTAAGATGGTAGACGTTGTTACGGAAACGTTAAGCGTCTGTCCGTTCAGGGTTTAAGTGTTACCATTAAAGTTATTGTTGATCATTGTTCTTGTTAATTTGTTTGAGAGTCATTAAGAGAGATATTGTTATACATAGAAGATAAATTGTGTCAATAATTCTTTGTGAAAATTCTAGTTCATTAGAACAGTGTCTAGAGAAAGTAGTATTTTGTGGGTAAGAAGAGACATTTTAACTATAACAAGATAATATTTTGTAATGTACTATACCGTGATTTCTAAAACAACTAGCGCCACCTCTTATCAAATAGAGGAAGATAAAATAATTTTATAGGAAAACATTGTAACAAATCACGAATTATCTGGAAAAGCTGATTGCGAGAAGATATGACTGGCTGACTGTTTTTAAAGGGGATCGAACAGTATAATTTTTTTTTAAAAACAAATCTCATTTTTTTCTGTCGCCCTTAAATATAAGCAAATTCTCATTTCAATTACAATTATATATAAAATAAATGAATATATACTTTATGTTAAATAATAAAAAAAACTATAAATTAGTTATGTAAAAAGTTATGGGTTAAATACTTGGAAGTTCCAACACATATGTACATAATATGTACGTGGAACATACGAAGTAAAGCAAAACATTTCACCGAATATTTTATTATCCCGAAAAGCTCCTGTTAAAGAAACCGGTATTTTCATCGCTACGTTAGATAAGTCTTTTGAATTGTAGCCGTGCCTCTAATAGTATTTAGGTATATTCCATCATTTTCTGTCTCGATCTTTTGTGGAACATCCATTAATGAACGGAAAAGTAACATCAAAATTGATGTCAATAAATGCGATAAGATTTTATGGGAAAATATTAGGTACAGATTTCAATATAGAGCGGCATCTCTTTTCCATCAATTATGATTTCCTGAAGTAATTAATATGACAATATGAAAACTCGCCTGTAATGTATGAATATTGCTCTAATTTTCCTCTATGATAAGATTATTAAAGTTGGTAGTCTTTTGTTTTTCATTAGATAGTTCAAATATTGCTTTTACTTCATTACATATCTATTTGAATTGTTTCGTGATCCCTGCCGTTCCGTGATTAAACTAATGCTGACTCAATCAATTGGTCGTGTACTCCATGTATATCACTATTTTCAGACTCTGAAATAAAAGAACTAGGCATGGTATTGAGGTTTATTGTATTTTTTTGTTCTTCCTTTTCATCTCTCATTAGGTACTTATGTTTTAATAGTATTACTGCTTATTACTACTTGAAGGAATGATGAATTTAGTACTTTAGTAGTAAATAGTAATTGACAAAATTTTAAAAGTAGATTTTGACAAAAAAGAACATTATTATAAATGAATAAGGGAAATTTTGATCGTTTTGTATTAGATGAGTTCCATATCCAGCAGTGGAAGAAATAAGAGTTAATGATGATTATGTAAATGAATTTAAAGTGAACACAGAGTAATTTACAACAATGAGATATTTCATATTACTTACTAGCGATATAACATAGTTTTTCTTTAACGTTATAAGTTATGAGAGGCTAGAGGTCCCGTTAACGGCGACATGCGCGCTCGTTTCATATGAGTTACGACTAGACTAGCAAACTAGTGGTAATTTTATAGATTTGTTGCCGAAATTCTCTATTGTGTTACCCGGCAACTTAATAAAATTCTAAACATTTTCTACAATAATAAAGGAATTATAGGCTTTCATTACATCCATTTTTTTTATGTGTTACACAATAAAATATACATCAACACCATATCAATATTCAGTTTTACTCGTCTATTTAGAAGAACGAATAGATTTAGGAATAAACTATGGTGAAAATAGTTAAAGTACGTAATTTACTAAACACCTACATATTCTTAAGGAAACTGTAGTTACATTTTGCAACAGAAAAATGTCGAAATAACGTGTGTTCTAATAAAAGATTGGAAATGACAAATAAATCTATAAAATAAACATATTTTAAAAGTATTTGAGGGCAACGGGCCCTTAATGGTTGGGAATATTAATCGTTTGACACTTCCAGTAACCGCAAAAAAGGTTTCTACAAAGGATATGCAGACTTCAGGACTTCGTAGAGAATAATTTAGCGTGGAACAAACAGAGAGGTCAAAGATAAGAAGAGATATTGATAACGTTCATTTAAATAGGTCGGATGTGATATATCAAAAAGATGATTCAGTAGAACACATAATAAAAGTGAATATTCCGCTGGAGATGGATTTGAGTTATTAAACAGTTGAGTTTATTATAGTATTTAGAGAAGAATGAATATGAACCATAGCACTTGAATTTCGCTTCGTATTTTATCAAGCCAATTTTGTCGATAACAGTGTAACGCACATTGTAACAACAGTTTTTAATAAAAAAGGATAAACAAAACTTGTATATGTAAAATATTAACAATAATTGTTTATAATTTCAAATAATCAACAGGAACTTTTCATAACACAGATTCCTGAGTATGTTCCAACTCTTACTGTAAAGGCGTACCACTTATACTCATGAAGAAAGACCTTGTATAGGCCCGAAACTAGTCGGGCCAAGCCGAAAAACATACGAATACGTGACATAAGCTGTGGTACATACATATATCATCATCATCAGCATCAGCAGCTTCTAAATGTCCACTGATGGACATAAGCTTTCCCTAACCGGCGCCGCTCCATGCGATCCTGGGCCTTCCGAATAATAAGAAAATATAAAATATTCTTCCAATATTACCGTATTAATATGTATATAATCATGTGTATATTCACCTGTCATTTAAGATTAGAATTTTTCTACTTCTTAAAAACTTTCATTACGAAGCTTGCTTTTTGTAATCTGTGTAATTGTAGACTAATAACTATACTACACTAATAATTCCATTACGGTCCAATAATTCTAATAGCCAGTTCGGTTTCCACAAGATCTGACTTTAATGGACTTTTAGTTTATTCATAACGGTTATACGAAAAGCATCACAGGATTCTTCAATATGTCATATGTTTCGTGAAGCATGAGTACGTTAGGTTATAATGACGACATGTGGGATCGTTTCGACAGAGTAATAGCGGGAAGCTGCGGCTGTGCCGATACGAATTTACGACGTATACCCTTATGGTGTTTTAACATAACAATGGCTTATGCGATCCTGTGTATTTTATAAAGGATACGGTGTGAAATATAACGAGGACATGAGGAGCCGTTATGAAAGAACAAGGATTGGTAGGTAGCTTTGGCAGTACTATCGATTCCATAACACATTCCTCTAGGTACTTATTTCTAATAGAAAAGTGACATCACGCTTATAAACGCCGAAGGGGTAGGCAGAGGAGTATAGTACACTCCCATATTTCAACGTGTCTTCCACGTAGAAAATCTAAGCCAGAAAATCCAGTAGTAGCCGAGCCGGAATTCGAACCCAGGACAATAAATAATTTTATATCGCTCTATGAAGGCTGGATCGGAATATCTAACTTATACCTAAATGGTATGTAATGAACGCGATGTATAACAAAATTGGTGAATCGTGGAAGTGTATCACAGTCTTCTATTTACTCCTTCAGGAAAATACAGGCGTGATGTTACGAGTATATCTTGAACGTAATATTTAAACTTAATACTACGTTTAGAGTAAGTAATTGGTAAGTAGGTTGTACATTAATTAATTACCTAACAATAATTTTGTACATTTGTACAATTATGTATATTCGAAAATATGTGTACAAATAATGTATGCGAGCCGTATTATGGCTTATGTTATTTCGTAACAAGTAACTATAGGTTTATGTAACATCCAGCGCCATCTCTTGGTGAGTAGCGAAAGATGATGTTTTCATTAGAAACTATTATTCCAATATGTTCGTGTCAAATATCTCTTTTGGTTATTACTGTTACTACATTTGATTTCTGTGCATAACTAATTCAAATAAAAAAAAACTCAAAAATTCATATTATTTTTTAATAAATGCGTCATATACATATTACTTTACAGACATTAATGGTGAACATTATTCTATACTGTGTATCACTTATTCTGAATAGTTTAGAATGGGTTTATATCCGAATTATTTGCAGGCCACTCTAGCAGTCACCGATTGATCTTCTGATATGCTCTAAAGCTGTTTCCTATGCATTTCCAGCAGTATCGTGCAGATAAGAGTTCACCATTATGTGGTGTAGTGTACTGATACAGTGTAATGATAAAATTATTGATGATGACGATGGTGACGTCGTTGATCGGGTGGTGTATATATAACTTGCTGTATACATTTTTGAAATTAATTTTAGTTTCGTAACAGAAACTTTCAATTGGTGGACTATTATACAACAGTAGCTAATATTTTCTGGCAGACGCAAACTTTTTACTATGTTGCTCAGTAAGAATTGGTACTTTTCTGACAAGTCTTCGCAACAATTTTTCTTCAACTAATCGCCTGCGGGCCTTGCAGTTATATTTCGGCTTGAGAAGAAACTATCTTTTAAAAAATATTTGGGTGTGGTATAAAATTAGATTGCGTCGTTTTATCCAGTGGTTGCAAGCAGACTGCCGATCGAGAGGTCCTGAGTTCGATCCCCGGTTCCAAGTTAAACTTCGGTGACGGGATGTAAACTGCTGAAAAGTGGGAGCGTATTACACTGCACTGC
>DWEE01003624.1:0-10347 GCA_018245755.1 Parelbella macleannani
ATATAGATGTAGAAGGTTTTGAATAATTGTAACGGTCCCTACTGTCAATCATGTGTGTACACTGTACATGCGTAATGTAAAAAGGTAGTGTACTGATGTGTATTACTTACTGGCGGTATCACTTGAATGCTGGTGTATATGATAATAATGTTATTTTATTTCGAATAACGAAGATACGTATTGTATGGTAAACAACCCGCATAAATTTAATTAAATGAGTGGAAATAGAATTTCGGTAAAACTTCAATTGAATTTATTGATTAAGCGGTAAAAGTCTAAGTAATACGTTACTTTGGCACTATTGTTTAACTTTCTATCCTCAATGAATGTTAGTGAAACTGAAACACAAACATCCTACATAGGCACAAACAAATGTCCTAGCCGCTGATGGACAGCAGCGTAGATGGTGCGACAAGCTGAGCTTTGCGATCTCCAGCCCCCAAATCGAATACCTAGCGTAGGGATCATGAACAATAATCTCCTTTGCTTTTAAACGTTTAAGTCCAGCTGTTAATTAAGACAGACTGATGATGTGATGATGATAAAATATCCTACTTAATTGAATAAAGAAACACAAATTATCTTATGTGTAACCTGTACATACCGCTAACTACTCTCGCGGCGTCGTGACGTGACACGTTCGCGCGGTTTCTCTTGACATTTGTTGGCGGGAAAAGTTCAACTAATTAATTCAGACAGATGGTACATGTCAAAACTGTTGATCCTGTTTTAATGAGCGTTTAAATTAGGCCGGATATTTCAAATTGATATTCTAATAATTTTTTCCTCTATGGAATTAACTAAAGGATACGCCTTTAAAACCGGGCTTACTAAATGTCAATGTCTTTCGCAAATGCTAATGCTCTTTTGCTGACTTCAATCGGGCAAAAGACCTGTTACAGATGAGTTATATCTCAATGGAGGATTAAGTTAACGAAAAATAACAGTAAATTCGGTCTTACTCATACTAGTTTTATACAGAACTCGAATAACCCGCCCTTAACCAGCGTGGTAGAAAATAGCCTTTACCCTTCTTATTCTGGGAGGACTGAGAAAACCCATTTCCAACAGTAGAACGATAAAAGGTTTGATGTAGATGCGAAAACTGTGACGCTTTTAAAAAGTAGCGATGTATGTATATTTTACTGGTTTTATTGATATCCTGTTTTATAGTATACATATCAAGTTTATGAAAATTACCAGCGACCGGAAGTGCAGTGAGTGCTAAAAATATTTAAATACACACTCTAAAAACTTCCAGTCCTATTGAAATTTGATAAAACAAAGTAAGCGTATTGTACACCTGATTTCTTGTTTGAAATAAATACGAACATGATAGCGGAAATTACGTATACATTTTAAGAAATTGGTTTGGAACAAATTCGATCTCTATCAAAAAAATATGCATACATATCTTCATGGCAAGTCAACTGTAAAAGACTAATCAGACAGAAAAACTTAACTCATTTTACACCCCGGCCAATTATATGTTATTTATTATCAAGACAAACTGCATGATATTATTATATAAAGCTTTCAAATGTTCATACCAAATCGAAATTTATGTCACGTAGAAGTCATTTAACTTTAAAGTTGTGTTTTGAAAATTTAATTGCTTTGAATTTATAATATGGACAGTAATACTACGGAACTATAATACTAAACACAATTATCACTCATGACGGAATGATACTCACGTATGGAAACGCCCTTACACTACCAGAGAGGTAATTTGCAACACTGTTAACAAATGCGTTTAAGTACAAACATGTCGAATGCAGTTATTGAACAAGTTACAAGAAATTAACTATTAATCCATTAATAAATTCATTTAATGATACAGCACCGTGTAGGTGGCCAGCGTCCACTCAACAGCTTGCGTAAATCCGACTAACGGTCGCATTAAAGCTGTGTGCACACTGTACGGTTCGTCACTCATTATTGTACTGATGGCAGTTTATAACTGATATTTGGTTCTATAAACCGTCATTTTTTTGTATACTAGATTTATGTTATTAATACAGAATGAATGAATAAAAGAAATAATCAGGTTGCAACACCTGCAATGCAAATAAATTGTAAGTAATCTCATTTCGAGATCGTAATAATTGTTTTATGCTACAGACAATTTGTTTTCTTGCTTCTTAAGTACATTGATTTTTACCTGAACTGGCTGTAACGGAAACAGAAACCCTCTCGTGCCAACCGGATTGTGCATAAGCCGCATAACACGTCGTTGACATAACTGTCTTAACTAAACCTCGTTACTAATTTCGTGTCCAAATCTGAGAAACGCATTTAGTTAGCGGGAGGTATTTAAAATTGTCAAACACGTTGTCTATGTGTTAAAAATTCTCTTTGGTATTGACAGGTTGTTGTAACATTCTCGTACGTATATTATGCTTCGTATGACACCTCGCTTCAAGGACAAATTTGCATACTGTGTCAACAGTACATTTTGATATGTTTTTACATGAAAATATTTTATTATCTACGTGGTTGAAGTAAGTTATAAGAATATAATAAATGACGACATATAAAGTAGTGTTTTAATATGTTTACAGATAAAGAATACTTCATTATTAACATAGACAAAATCATCGAGTAGAGATAAAAAGTAATTATTGGTTAGTGAAAATTTTGTCACAAGTGCATGACGAGTTTTATATTGAATTTGATTTGACAGTTTTATTTCTATTATAATTTATTTTCAATGACTATTATCTTTACATCCGTGATTACTCGCTCTCGTGGTTCTTTTTACTCATAATAATATACTACGAGAAATCATTCGTTGTTGCGGCTATTTCTAATGAATTTATAAAATATACTTTGGCTCTTCTGTTAGCTCTCCGAATGCGCCAACGATTCGTTTCACAAACATTCTTAGAAATGTTTAGGAGCCGTCCAAGTGGTAATTCGTGGTCATTAGCTATAAACCTCTCTGGGTTCTCGTGCCAACGATCGCTATCTGTGGGATTAATGCGTGAACAGCTCGTGTGCAATAAAAACTTCGTTATTAATTTTGTTTGTTTAAAATTGTATATATCAGATAACGCTACATAGATAGTAGCCGTTAAGTCTTAAGTTAGGAAGACTGTTGGCAACAAAATAAATCAAATCAAACGATTTAAATAGAAATGGTGTATTAAGCAAATTTTTGTAAATCGGATACATTCAAAATAATATATAAAACAACAAGTTAATATTACAAGTTGATAAAAAAATTATTACGGCGTTGCGCAGGATCAAGTCCGTTCCGCCCACGCGCTCTGTTCCGAATGCAACGCTCGAAAACTTTAAAATTCAAATTGTTCGGAAATGAAACGGGGCCGTGAACAACCTGTGTTTGTAATTTTTTATGCGTCTGGTTCGCGGTAATACTGATTTCTGGCCAGTTTTGCGACCATCGTGGCTTTAAAAAAATTCTTTAACCTTTTTGCAACCGCATTTTTGTTGTTGTACATAAATTTGCGGGTATTAAATAATACAATATTTCGTTTGTTTTTTATTTCATGTAGTAAGGACGCCAAAAATAAATTAAAATCAAATTAAAATAAATTAGTCAAATCTTTAAAATCTCTATCAAAATAATGCTTGTATGAGACAAATAATTAAACAATCTTATACGTGTAATCAGGGTATGCAGAGGAGTGTAGTACACTCTTAGCAGATACCTTTACACGCCCTACCATTGAATAGGGGGTAAGCCCCTTGCCATACACCGGGCATAAACCCAGACTCGAAGCCACTACAAGGAGTTTCAAGTTATAAAAACTCAATAATACCTGATCTGGGAATCGTACCCAAGATCTTTTGATTTGATTTGATGTGTTTGCAACCACTCGAACAACTAATTAGTTACTAACATTTTCAGTTTATTTTTTTTTATTTATTGCTTATTATATCATAGCACGAGGCAGTCTATATATTATTTCATTATAACAAAATGAAATGTTAGGTGTAAAATCTTACACACAAATATTATACACTGCCTCGTTGGTCGAGTGGTTGCAAGCGAGACTGCCGAACGGGAGGTCCTGGGTTCAAATTCCGGGTCAGGTACTATTGGATTTTTGGTGAAACGTTGGGGGTGTAGTACACTCCCCTGCCTACCCCTTCGGGGATTACAGGCGAAATGTTACGTTAAAATATTACATAAGAATTGACAATCTGCAATTACTTCCACAGTTAAATAATCTGTTAGCGTGTTAAATATACGTATATAAAAACGTACATTCCAAAACTAATTAAGTTATCTTGTTAAATAACACTTTCTCGGTTTTAAATCATTCGGCTCGAGCAGGAATTTTGTTTCGTCACAAAAACAGTCAATTTAACGGAAAGCGAAACCGAAGTTACTTATGGTAGTGTTTTTTTAAGAAGGTAATAAGGTAGGTTTAAATCGTCATCCGCCATTTTCTTGGAAGTGAAACGAATGGAACTTTATAAATGACAATTATGTTAACGTTATTTTGGCATAAAGATATCAATGCAGCGTTGAGTACAGTTTTAAAAGCACTAAATATAAAACTTGAAATTCGAATTGATGTTGCTCATTTTTAATTTTGAATTTAAAATGTTCTGGAACGAGAAGGCAGTTTTAGTCTATTTCCTTGTTGTTGTCGTTGTTAAGATTAGTGGAAAAATTAAAAAAATACCTTTCTTAATATCGGATAAACAACATTTTTTTTTTATTTTTATGTATGCATGTATGTATCTATTTAATATGCACATCATTATCATCATCATCAACGTTTTTATCGTCACGCTGTTGGATAAGTCTTTTCTTGAATGACAAGTTCAACATGGACATTTACGTAAATTTCTTTTCCACTCTGGTAATATAATCAATCTTCAAGTCAAAAAGTCTTCTAATCATATACGACTATGATACGTATCGTATACATTATGTAAATCAGCCAGAATCAAGTGTGTTAGAGTAAATAAAATTTGATGTATTAAAATGTTTTATCATTGTATACTATAGTAAAATATGTAAACGAAAGTTTGCTGCATGAAGAGAGTAATTAATACTTTTCAAAGCGGTAAGAAACGAGACTCATTGGTTCAATCAAAATAATTCTTTTCTTTTCAAGGATCGTTTCACAGGCAACGCTTCACGGCTATTACAGTTGACAAAAGCCTAATCGTCACTTACGTCAATAAAGGCACCATATTAGACGCATCAATTCATCTTAATTTTATTGTTGAGATCGGAAACTTTCTCCGGCACGTGATGTAATATCGCGCGATTTTGGGCGTCATATCCGAACGCACTTTCGAAATACGTGACGGATTATCCGAATTTCAAAATCAAGTTCAATGACAGATGTCTAATATAGCGGCTAGGCCACGATAGACGATATATTAATAATTTATGTACGCCTCCATCCTTTTAGAATAGAATGTGGACTAGTAAAATGTATTTAATTGGCGATATAAAGATAAATAACAAAGTCAAATAATTTAACATAAGTTGTAAATTTAAGATGTACTTACTATAAGCCCTCATATTAAATATAATTTGATTGTGGGTTTTATTTTAGTACAGATTTTGTCTTGGTTTTCGCCTAATCCATTTGAAGTATGACAGAAAGGGATATAATTTCATCAGCTTTGAGATTGTAAACACATAACTGTTAAACTTTAGAGGAGATCTTAAGTGACATTTTTGTTCAGCCATCAATTTCGTCTAATTGCAAGTGTTATTTCGTTATCATCCTCATCAATAACCCATTTAGCGTTCCACTGTTGGACACAGGTCTCTTTAGAATGACGACACATTTTTATGTAGGTACTTAAAAATGCGTTTTCGAACGAAATGTTTAAAACAAATTCTTTGTTATGTTTATATTCTTAATTTTTATTTTATTTTATTACACTTAAAACAATGTAATCGTGGACGGAATAAAATTTTTCTATCTTTCTTCCTTTTTTTCTCTCAGTGCACAACTATGTAATTAATTGACTCTGTAAGCGACACCTGTTTTAATTTTCTCATGAAGGAATGCCCGCGATATGTACATATACAAGATAATATATTACGTCCGTTTCTTCGTTTTAATCAAAGTCTCATTCCGTTGCCTTATAAATAAAACGTCTCGTTGTCAACTGACGCAGGTGACATCTGTCGTACTTTCACTCAAGTTCAATGCTACCCGCATTTTGTTGGCATTAACATGACACCATGGTCACGATTGTAATGTAACAAGTTGTTGTCCGCGACTTCTTACGCGTGAAAAACTAAGTTAATCTCATATCATTTACCGTACAATAGTTTAACATAACACCACGCATTTATTTTCCGAATGGGTAGGCAGAGGAGTGTAGTACACTCCCACTTTTCTCCAGTTTAAGTCCTATGGAATATGTGGTGAGCCTATTGCCATACACCGGGCACAGATCCCGACTCCCAGTCACTACTAGAAATTCTAAATTAGAAAAATCTAATAGCACCCGACCTGGAATTTGAACCCAAGACCTCCCAATCGGCAGTCGCGCTTGCAACCGCGCGGCCAACGAGGCAGCCGCGAATTGTTTTAATCTTTCAATATATCACTAAACAAGTTATTCATCTATATATAACATGTAAATCGTCTTTGTTATCTTATCTCGAATATCCCTATTGAATGTTTACATTCAAGTGATTAATGTAAATTAAATTCGTTTTTATAATTATTATAGCCGGAGCATCACCCCGAAATCTCTTACGATGAAAGTTATTACATATTTTTATTGCGTACCGAGTTTAATGGATTTTTGATGCTGTGATATCACACTCTATTATTATATCCACAGATGGACGGCTAGTTTTTTCTCACGGCGTCATTAAACGTAATCTTGCGTTTGGCAACACCGATGTCGCTCCGCAGGTTTTCGGACGGCGGTATTTAATTACGTTGTTTTTGATAGTTTGCCTTTCGCTTTCATACGAGGTAGGGTTAAACTACCTGTTATAGCATTAGCTTTTGCGGGTCCCATTCATCCAGATCTCACGCAGTAGCGAGTAATATTAAAGCTCATGGTTTGTACAGATATACATATAATACTGTCGTAGTTATTGATTGACCATCGAACATGTTTGACCATAAAGACTAATCGAAAACAAGTGAGACTTATTGTCTAGTTTTTGAAACGTAGATAAAGATAATATTGATCTTGCAAGTGAACTGTTCTTGATAAAGGGCTTATCATTTGGTCGAAAATATTTCATTATCAAAATATATTATGGCCAAATAACTACATTTATCGATTTTGGTCAAAAGATTCCCGATAAATATTGTCTAAATTAGCAAGAAGCGTCTATGCTTTGCCGGTTAGGCACGGTTTTTTTTTTCATCTATTTTTCAATAGTACATTTTTTGTCCAACCACAATTTGTTTAATGACTGACGACGCCGTAACAAGTTTAACTGCTGTGACAATCGACGATGGCTCGCCTTTCACTCCGAAATAGGAATTTGATGCGAACTATTCCATATTCGCCATTATCGAAGAAAGTATGGTGTTTAATAAGGTAGTAAGTAATAATATTAAGTTATTATGTCGCAGTTAAATTTAAAAAAAGTGAATATTTATATGGCACATTGCATAATTCGAATAAATATTTTACATTGTTAATTGATAATTTACTTGTACTTCCAATCGCTTTTCCTTAATTTTTATAAATGAATAGAAGGATAAACACTTCAAAGTAAATTATTTGTACATATTATGTAATCCCTGAAATGCCGAATTAAAGTTCCAACAGACAAAAAAAAATAATGATATTTTAAAACTATAGATACCTACATCCTGTTTTAAATTTAAATGTTTGTTTAATAAACCAGATGTACATAGTTATTCAAGGTCTGTGCTTTTGTTAAGAAACGCGTTAGCCTTCACAGGTCTGGACAGTCTTGCAGTGAACCTAGAGTTTATAATACTTATGTTGTTACAGCGCAACATACATACATACGGGCGTGATATTGTGTTAATATTAATATCTTAGAACATCTCCACACGGCCATCTGATTCCAAAGTAAGAATTAATGGAGCTTATGTTATGGTAACCAGACGGTTTAAAAAGTATATAATAATAATATAATCTTATACAGATATTTTTACACCCAGACATAATAAGTAGTGCACATCAAACAAATATTTATTCAGAGTGAGAATCGAACCAAAAATCCCCGGCGCAACCACGTCACTAACCATTGCGACAACGAGTCAGTAAATAGTTATACATACATGAAAGTTTCGGATGTTGTAACATTTTCATTTTTACCAATTCGTGTTAGAGCGAGATGTTCGCGACACGAACGAGATAGTAAGTCGCACGTGTGCTTGCATTGTTATATATGCATTTGTTAATGGATTTCCTCAATTTAGCTATAATTGAAGTTCCCACGGTACGATTAAATATTAAGTGAATGCTGTATAAGAAATTATCCATGGTTTAAATTTTACCATTTTATTTCCGGTAGCAGTCGGATTTAAGGAAATCCCATTAAGAAAGAAGTTTGTTAGGACCGCAGCCGGTGAATATTCTTAATATCTGCCTACCCCTATTAGCACGTAGTCATGACTGTATGTATCAATGTACATGAAATCTTTAGGTACGTCAATGAGAATTAATAGAAAACCATAGACAAATTCCATAGACCAGCAAAGGCTGTACAAGCCTCCTTATATAAAACGGAAAACCTATTAACATGTACCTGATACTATACTCCACGTGCGAGTCAACTGCATATTAAAATTCAGTTAAACCATAAAACATAAGCATCACCAAAATAATTGCTGTTGCTGTTTCTCAGAACAGAGAACAAAATGAATCTAGGGCGCATGTTAGCAGATCGGCCACGATACGAGCAACGTGGCGGCCCCTCGTATTGCGTTACATAGACATCACGTTTGAGCATTCAAAGGGCAACGGTGCATCGTATTACTCGTCAAGCGATAAAGTCTTGCTCATGCGGCACCTGTCTCACCCGTGGCGAGATGAGACAAAAGCTATCAGGAACACCGACGAAGCCTTGCTACATAGAATCCCATTTCTCACCTACGGCGAGGTAAGAGAAGCTGCCACGAAAACAAGAATCCCACGCTTGTATTTCCCCGAAGGGGTAGACAAAGGGCATAATTGTCAAGTTTTGACTGGTTACGTTATACGTTCTATGGTACACAGTGGAAACTTATAGACATATATGGGTTACAAATCCAGATTCCGAAATCATGGATGAGAAATGTGATTGACAAAAAAATACAGAGTAAGGAGTTCTGATATAAGAGGTTCAATGGATATTGGCCAAGGAAAGTTAAGTTGGATGGGTCATACTCGTATTATGGTAATAAACAAGCAAAGACCATGAAGTAAAAAGTTGACACCCACGAAGTGGAAAAGAAGAAATCAAAAGAAATAGAAGATAGAAGAGATGAGCTGAGAACCGCAGCTGGGCCAAAAAGGTCTCTGCGTATAAACGTTAGTATAATATCATAGTCAAGTTTTGTCAATGTTGTTATTTCAGCTTTATTGTGAGCGAAATACACAATTATAAAGACTTATTTATTATACTTTGTTTACTTCAGCTAATTAAGTCAATATTATTTTATTTAACCGTTATTATTATTACTATATCTTCACACCATTCCCTTGCAGGACAGGCATAGAGCACCGAGTGCCAAATTTTTCTATCCAGACCTGCTGTACTTCTACATTTGTTACTTATTTCATAGCTGCACTTGCGTTTCAGAGATTTTTAAGCCTGCTACTAACCTGTCACTCTTATATTATGTTACTGAACTTTCTCGTTCACTAATCCCATGTACAACAAGTGCAATAAATCCACCACGCTTCACATAACTCGCGGCCCGCCCAAGTACGAACAATAACTGCCATTGGCAACACTGTCACGGGCTCGCTTAATTTTTACGACTGGCGAATCCTCTTTGTAGTCGCCGCCGAGAGCCGGTTTACCATTATCAAGAGAAATTGAACGTAGTTTTGCTGGTATGCTGGCCGGTAACAATTACAGTGTAAAAATAGCAAATGCAGTAGAAAGAAACAATTCTATCCGCACGGCAATGGAACAATCAGCGAGCGAATCATGACGTTGGCGCAGAAGCTCGCAAATGGATACACCTTTCTTACTGTTCGCGACTGGGATTCCAAGTTTAAATATCGAAAGAAAGCATTCCGTGTCAGTTGATATTGTAAGGTTGTCGAAGGAGGTCTTACGATTGATTTGATAGATCGTTTAGAGTTGTTTTTTCCAATGCCCGCTTGAAATATGGTATTTTGTTTTAAATAAACATAAATAATTTAATGAATAGTTAATTAATAGTAATGTTTAGTAATAGT
>DWEE01003625.1:0-10346 GCA_018245755.1 Parelbella macleannani
ACCTATCGTCGGCCCCGTGGCGATAGGTACTCGACCTGAGTTTTCCTGACGAAAAAAAAAAAAAAAAAAAAAAAAAATTCAACCACTATAATAACCAATACCTCATGACCTAACTTCGACCTATATTTCGATTGATGCTCAAAACCTATGATGTCAAGTTACATAAGCCTAATATTGTATAAAAATTATACTAGGTACCACTGAAGTATAAAATTCCCTGCTTCTGGAATGTGGAAACGACATGACTAGATGACAAAAACGATTATCAAATTCATTAGAATACAAAATACTGATATTTTCGCTGTCTACATTTTACATAAACGTTGCCGACCTCTGATTTATAAAAGTCTCGTCTAAGAGAAACCTGACTGAGAACGCCACACAAATCACTCCCATTTCAAAGGTATCCTCACCTTGCCTCCGAATTTCTTTAATGCACCGGCATTAACTTTTAAGTACAGTAGTATCAAGTAACTGCAAACTTGCGATCATTAATTCTTTACAAACATGGGGATGCATCGGTAAAGGGGAAAACTTTGTATGTGGTTAAAAGTTATGAAAGTTCCATACAAATCGTTCACCTTCTCTGTCAAGTTTTAAGTTTCTAACAAACTCCTCTCCACATATCATACTCGTATATCTGTATGAAGTTATACGGTAGAGTGTTACTCGCAGTAAAACTATTTAAAATCGTACATACCTATAAACAAGACTTCAATAAAGGAGAACGGTTTCCGACTAACAGAACCAATAAAAATAAAGCAACATTTCTGCAACCTATTACTTTTTATTTATGTATTTTTTATACTTTAAACTACTATTTTGACACTATTGTGTTTCATTAGATCTAATTGTAATACATAAACAAATATATCGGGAAATGGTACGACTTCTCTCACTAGTAAACCTAGTGGTTTTAAATTTGAACAGTAAATTGATGTGAATAAGTTAATATGCAATTATTATATTTCTTACAAGTTGCAAATTATCACAATATGAATGTCTTAATAACAAAATTTTCAATTCAAAGTATTAGTAACATCAATGTATTAAATTAACAGTAAGGTAGTAGGTAACACTTTACATCATTAAACTTATCGGCGCTTAAGAAAAAACATTTTTTTTAAATTTATTAAACTGTATGATAATAAGTTTTAATGTTACTCGCAATATAGTCACAAAGCTAAGTTTTCTATAGGTAGGTACTTAACTTTATGTTAAAAAAGGTGCCATACAAAAATTCCTCTTCATTGGTTTTTTTTATGTAGATACATACATCAAAACCGCATCAAAAACCTATTGCGATCCTTCCATATTATTCTGGTTATGACTAAAACCTGATTCTAAATGCGTATAAATACTAAATGTAACCCATACGTTCGTCCATTATTAAACCCCTCTAGAGAGATGCCTGGTGCTGTCCGGGGCACTCGGTTAGGGGAACTGGGACAGGAGGTAAATATCATTGACGAGTTGCGCCATACTGCGGGAAATGTTTTTGTGCAATATTATAAAATAAAACTGCATATATCATTATTGTTATTTCACTTTTAACGTTTCATTTTAAATCTACTATACCTATTATGTAAATAGCCCGCGAGGGGCCTTGATTTTCTTTCTTTCTGATGAATGGGAAAAAACAGTTCATAAACCCATATATTTATATTTCCATATACCTATATATTTCAGTCATACAAAATATTAGCAAGTATTTTTAAGACAAATACTATGATGTAGCATTGTCGCTATGCTTCGATAATGCACCTATTAGGACATTAGTAAACCAGGTTATAATAGCGCTTTAGTATTGCCATTTTTTAAATACATATCTAATGTCATTTAATTTAGCTTATAATGTAATTTTATATTGTCTGTTTCACAAATAAAAATAAAATAAAAAATAGTTTAGAATTTAACTTTCACTCCGGGGGTCCAGGGCCATGGCCGTTAGAAAAATATGCGTCATAAGATTGAATATTACTTATTATCACGACGAAGAAAACATCGTGAGAGAACTTGCACAGCTTAGAGTTTACAAAAAAATATCTAAGGCATGCGAAGTCTGCCAACCTGCACTTGGCCAGCGTGACAAACTATAACCTTGACCCTTTCATTCAGAGAGGGGACACATGTTCCAAGAATGGCCTCACAGAAGGGTCAAAATATCAATACACCTGTTGAGGATGTCAACACGAACGATATCAATACCTTTATATGTAGTAGGTATATTTTTAATAAGGAAGCCTTCATAATTGACTCGTGTATTCCGTTTTCCACCCGTTTTCCGATACCCACTAAATACACCGAATTAGGGTCCTACAAATCGATCACCCAAGCGGGCAGAGCACCTTTTGATAGTAGGTATATAAGAAAGGCCTTTAGCATATTTCACTAAAGTTTATGTTTATGTTTATCAATTATTTTGTGACGGCGTTCGAGCGTCCTGTTATCAAAAAATATTTGAAACAAGAATAGTCTTTATTGTAATGCCACAAAGTTCTAGTTTAAATACGATAAAAATCTGCTTATCTTTCCAAGCTGTTTTTTTAAAGGGAAACTAAAGCATTGGAACAGAAGGTGTGGAGCTCTGAACAAAAGAAACTTAACACACCAACATCCATTCTATTAGCGCTACATCTATTTCCATTTAAACTCCGCCAAGAATCGACTCAGATAGCAAATCATACATGTAATTGTAGCGAACTCACTGCACCATCTCTCCGGTCGAAGTAACTGTGTGTAGTTAGTAAATTGGTAGATGACAGATTTGCTTTTAAGACACCCTGGATTAACAGCACTAGGACGGTGTCAGCTTCGATTCCTGGCCGGGCGGCTATAATAATAATATAACTTGTCTTTTACGATACTGATTACTTACATATGTATATGTAGTTGCTTACATATTTTATTCGTAATATCAATTATACAATAAATTAGGTATATTTAGAGGCCTGGACATTTTTAATTCATTTTATGCGATATATTATACTTGTTGAATATATTATGCAACACGAGTAAGATCCCATATATGTAAGATCCTTCAATTCATTATATAGCAATAGAATACAATGAAACAAAATCTGCCCATGACATCACTCCAGCCGCGAACCCGCTACAACCGGCGGGAGCTCATGAAAAACAACCTAGTATAGGTTCAAGCTGGACTTTTTTGAAAAACACCCATGAGTTAGGCCGGTATATATAATCACACCATTTATATATAATAAAATAATTAGAGTAGGTACACGTGGTAACATGGTAACAGTCTCTATTGAAATAATAATCCTTCTCGAATTATACCATTTGCGACAGCTGCGCCCACTGGTGTCACTAAAATAAGGCTGCTCTCGAAACATTAATGGCGTGGGTAGGTTGCGTTAAAATTGAGTTTGGTCCTATGTGATTTCAACCCGTTGCGTTGGAACGGAATTATTAACAGGCGCATCGGCGCTAATACTATTTCAGGTTGCACCGTCCATTTGGCTCAGCGGCGAGATGACCGTTACAGGATTATGGCGTTCAATACTTCTTATACCAGCGAGAGGCGAGAAGCGATTTTTGTTGAAAGAAAGTCATTACTCATTATCTTGATTCTATGTATATATTATTTTGTCTGTATAATTCAAGGTCCATAGTGTATATCTATTTGTAAAATTAAGGCGGCGGCAGAGCTATTTTCTTATCAGTTCGACGTGTATCAAGGTGGCTGCCATGTATCTTCGGATGGTGTAGCCGTTCAGGGGATTAAAAGGTTACGTTTTACGTGAATATATATACCTAATAGTGGTCATTTTGATGATTATATTGAAATAGCTGAATCAACAAGTGATAATAATGTTCACATGGGTGATGATCATGTGAAAGAAAATAAAGAAACTGTTACTGTCTCAACCTCAAGAAAATGGGTCAGTGTTAGATTAGAATTAAACTGGGGACCCGCTGTGTAAAATAATACTAACTCATCCCACTGCACAGTATGGTGATGCGGAAATCTGTGTAATGACAGATATTCTGATTTACTGAGTTATTTTCTTAATTGACAGATTGTGAACAACAAAATACTACTAAATATACTATGCCTAACAATTTTCATTTCTACTACCAAGCTGTGTACCCAAGAGTAATTCAATTATTTTACGTCCAGCGGAGCGGTCGGCTATCAGCTAGTATAACATATTATTACCTTTTGTATAATAAGTATTTGTATCTTCGCAGAAATTAAAGATACAGTCACATGTATTTAATTTTATTCTTAACGTTCTAATGCCTTCGTATTAACAATGTAGTGAACAGATTAACCAATTAGTGTGGGTATTATTCGGGGTGCGTAAGGTAGCCATTGTAAACTCGTCTAGCGGGAGTAGGACAACTATTTATTTGTTCGGTTTTATCGTCACTCGCATCTTCTATCGTGGTGGAGCAAGGCTGAGTGCGTCCACACTTTTTAATCCGCACCAAGTTCCCAAATTGACGCTAAGTGCAGTTGATTTTTCAAAGGGAATATACGCAGATAAGCAATGTCGCACTCAGTCGTCCGTTTAATGGATAACGACTAAGACTAACAGAACTTTATGAGCATTTCACCGTCACCGTCACCGTCGCCGTCGCCGTCGCCGTCGCCGTCGCCGTCGCCGTCGCCGTCGCCGTCGCCGTCGCCGTCGCCGTCACCGCAAATTTTTGGCTTCACGTATTAATATATAGATTACCTATGAGCGTCTACAAACTTCTTCGTTACTTATTCTGACACGTATTATCCAAAAACATTTAGATTTTTATTGGTAATGACATATTATAATTATTAAAAACTGCTATTCCAAGAATTTTCTTCATCTCCGGGAATTGTAAGACACTAGTAGAACAGCAGTATGTCAATTTCAGTACGAAATTTACTTAAAAATCTAATAGTCTGCCTCGGTTGACCATCCAATATTTGTATAAAAATCTAATTTGAGAGGATCACTGATCTCCGTTTGAAAACGTGGAGCGAAAACGTGTTACCACTCAATAAATATAATAGGAACTGAAGAGCTACTTATGTAATAAAACTTTATAAACACGAGCCCTTGTTTATTTCATTTAAGCCTCTTTTCGTCTTCTCATAATAATGAGCGTGCTTGAAAGTCCTCCAGAAAGATTTATGAATGATGAACTCGTCTTGCCTAACGACTGACTGCGAACGAGCGACAAACTATGTTTCTCACGACAATATATTAGTCAGTCAATACCGTTCAGTTAGTTTGGGTCTTCTTTAATGGCGATTGCCCCGTTGGTCCAATGGTTAGCGAACCTAATCGCTGAGTTGAGTCGTGAGGTCGACTCCGGTAAATATTTGTTTGATGAGCATGTGTATTTGTGCTATATCCGGATGTAAAAAAATATGAATATTTATACTAACTTGTGTGTACATATACATATACGTACCTATATACATTAATATGTGACTATATACGAGTATGTATGTAGTGTACAAGCCGGTTTGTTACCGCAACACACGCTCTGTTCGCACCAGCTGTTCCCTTGTGTAGGTATCCAAATGAATAAATAGTATACATAACATTTTTTAATCTATAAATTGGTTCAATAACATTGACGACAAAACTTTGTCATTACAAATATGTACAATAACAAATGCTTTCATTCTTGGATGTTTCTCGAGATAAACTGTAACCCCCATCAAGCACAAGTCTTTTCGCAATACTATCACCGTTGTCTATGCAACATACTATAATTGTTACCTTCACTAGTTTGCTATAGATGTCTGTTAGGATGTACTCGGAAAATAACAGGAAGCATGAGATTCGTTTGGCGAATAGCTCAATGGCACTGAGTGATGATGCCCCGTAGCGCGCGACTTATCGCTTGTTCACTCATATTCAGACGAGTTACAAATTGGATCGATTATTTATCAAAACTCGAATATTTGGATCGGCTTAATTCAGCAACTGAGACGACCCTGCGTAGCTAACAATTAATAATCCTATTTAGGAATATTTTGAGAATAATATTCCTGTTACTTTCGCCCCGCTATGGATTCGGGTGTGATAATATTGCAATACACCGGGCGCAAGTGGAGACGTCGACCTATAACTAGGAATTTCAATTTAGAAAAATCCAACAGCAACCTAGGATCTTGACCAGGAATCGCGTTTGCAATCTCTCGACCAACGAAGCAATCTCGTCAGTTGAGATTCTCTTTAGCTACCCTGTAAAGGACTTAGCGTGACTATATAATAACACTTGCTCTACTACAGACATCTTCGGAATTGGTGAAAAATGTTCATGAGCGGCTACAGCCACTTGTGACTGTTATCTGCTCGTTTATTAAGTAAAAAGTATGGACGACGCAACCGCGTTTAGGAATATATTACTATTTTATAAGTCTGTGTGTGTAAACTTTAGTTTGGCGTTTATTTATCTAATATATTTTAGAAACATACATACATACGTATACACATACACAGATATGTGTATATATAAGTAAATACTACATATATGGAAATTTTAAAATGATGCAACTTCCAAAAAGATATAAAGATATTTATCAAGCAAAATAAGCTTTTGCGGAACATAATTTTCCTGTAAAAGATCTCCTTTTTCCTGTGCTATACTCGTACTTAGATTTCCTTCTGAAACTGTCGTTTAAGTACGTTAGATAACATCTTGGTAACTTCAATGTAAAAGAAATGGACCTGTAATGGACCTGGATTTCATTTTTATAGACAAATGTACTTGATGTTGTTGATCACGTTAATAGTAGGTACCATGATATTCGTAACTTATTACAATGCATTCATTCTTACATACACACATGTACAAGGTACGTTAGTTGGCCAAAAATTAAATCATTGTCATTACATCAGCCTATTCCATTCCACCGCTAGACATACGCATTTTTTCAAGGTGTGCCACAACACTGTCCCGAACCTCGAACGTTAAACATTTATTTGAAATAGCGGAGCACTTTTAATAATAACCTTGTACGCGACTGGACTCCTCCCGATCGATCCCTAGCTGCGGTTGAGTTCCGAATCTGGAGTTGCTAATTGGCTACCACGTGTCAGGGCCACCAATTACGTTATGTAATCTATGTAATTGCTTAATTGTTACCATCTGAGAGCTGGAGACCTGGCACCTACTTCTGCTACCTATGTCTTGTCACTCCAGTGTAGTAAAAATTGATAGTAATACCATTAAGTCATACATAGTGATTTGGGCAAGGAATGGAACATGTTGAAGTTAAGTACCTACTTCAAGACCAAAGGAATAAACTATTACACTGCTTGTCCAAAAAACATTTTTATTAAAACCTTGATATTTTTTTTAAAGATAAGGTTTGTTAGTTAGTGCACATACCAATATATTAGAGGTGAACATCGCAGTACTTCGAAATAACAATGTGTGTCCCAATATTCGAACGAAGCAGATATTATTTAATCTTAACTGTACTCGTACTGTAACATTCCGATAGTTCTGTTAGTGTTTACCTCATGAACATCAACTTTTGTTTCATAAATTTAAGTATGATTATTAAAACTCGACCATGCTAAAAAAACTTTCATTATCACACAAGACTGTATAATGACGTCATGTTTTGCCAAATCAGGTAAATAATTTTAGATAACCAACGCAACACGTGTATAAAATATAACAAACGCCATTAGCAGACACCCCAAAGCAGTCAAGGTAATACTCCCACGCGACTCCCACGCGAAGATATCTACTTATATTGGTTATCGTGGCTCGTTGTACGTTTTGTTTTAGGTTGCGCAAGAACCACATTAACTTGAACCGGCACGTGTTGGCTTGAAAAATAATTCTGGGTCAATCAATTTTCGCTTCTATATTTGATATTGATGTGGAACGTAGCTATACTCACTTATAATGGGTCTCCATATAATAAGAAAGTATTACTTTAATACAGAAGACATTCGAGACTTTCCCGATTCGTATAACCTGGAATTATTTAAGACAAGTGTGAACAGGCACTTTCTAGGCGAGCGTGCTACATCCTAGGCTTCATCTCGCTTTCCATCAGGTGAGATTGCAGCCAAACGCGAACCTGTTTCTTTCGGCCTAAAAAAACTTTATGATTTATTTATTTTGAAGTGATATACATATTAGTATCTATAAGCATCAATTTATTTTGATATCTGAAGATATTTTACCGTGTACCTATATAATGTTTCACCCGCTCGCAATAACCTTAGTGCGCTGGAAATTGGGGTGGCTGTAGCGGAGATAACATTCCAGGAATAAATTTGTTCTACCCGTTATAACTGCGTCATTGCTTTATACGATTTCGTTTCCAAATCATGTTTTTCGTAACTGTTCCATCTATGGTATGACGACAATAAGTCTGAACGACAAAATGTTATATTTCTGTACTTCTAGCACGTGACGAAAATATGTGTTTTATATTTATGTGTTGGTAACAGTGGGAGGTATGTTTGTGTATGACACAATATGGGCTGACGAACTGGTCAATTCGCGTTGATCTATTTAGTAGATCCATGTAGATGATAGTCAAATAAGACAATATTTGGTGTAGACTTTCAACCAACAGTCATCTTTGCTGAACATCAAGTGGCCTACAACCCGTCTGCTACGTTTATGGAATATAAAGCGACATACAATATTATACATACTGCTGGATCTGTGGCTCACAGTGGCAAATTAGTGTTGTTTGCAATGAACCACGTTCAGAGTAACCTCTTAAAAAATGTGAGAAATGAATCTGCGAATATGTAATTGGCTTCCCGCGTTTCTTCATTTTTTCTTTGCTCATGCACTTACCAATTCCAGAAGTTATATCCGATAAAACACGTGAACATCAATCGCACCAAAATCAAATTTTAGGGTAAAATTACAATCACAGGTCAGTAGGATAGTGATGAATTGATACTCTTATTCATTACCGGGTTCATTTCCGGAGGGCAAGAGACTATTTACCTAAGGGATGCATAAAGTGGATAATGCCTGTTAATGACGATATTAAAGATAGATCACATTTACAGCTAGATTTCAATTAGACAGTTAATTTCATCACGTGCACAGCCGCTCAGCTGGAAACGTAATTGTGCTAACTCATTCATCAAATTACTGTCGTTCCTGGTCTTTATAATCTAAATCATCTAAGTCAAGGTAATTGGATAATTTTATATACTAGTGGTTCAGTAGCGATCGAAATTCAACCGTAAATCATAAAAAATCAGTTTGAGCGTTGTCTATGTTCTAATGTCAAAGACTACGCTTATATAAATCTTTCATCTGTGCCACTTATTGACAACAATCCGTCTCATGTCTGACATTGACAATGGGAACGAAAGTAATAAATGGTTGCGTCAAATGCATGGTAGTGTGTGTAATGTTTTTTTTATTGATTTAATGTATTTTTTATTGATTATTTTTACAAAATATAGGCATTCTGCACTCCTTCTAATTTGTATAAACTATAAGTGTGCCAGCTTTCATAATACAACGTATTACGTATTAATTAATATATAGAGAAGTAAGTGTTATATCTAAAACCTACCTCGCAATGGGTACGCATCTATTATAAGCTTAGTGATAATTTTATTCATTGCTAGGCTCAAGGAAAAAGTGTAAAGACCTCATTCGTCAAAACTGTTAGTCAAGGCAAGTTAAATTCTACTTCTTACATTGTTTGATACGAATGAAAAATTGATTTGGTACATTTATTGTCATTCTTTTATATATCTATGTATGTGTTTGTTTTATAAACATATTTGTACATAGCTAACAAACACTATAAATAATAACTGCCTTTCGTATTGTATCTGGGAGTCTTAACAGCACTTCAGCCTCTGGCTTTGTTACGTAATATGACGCTTTTGTCTCTCCGGATGGCTAGGCAGCAGAGTGTACTACGCTCCCGGTACGTTTACGTCCCACCATGGAACAGATGGTGAGCTTATTGCTCCATACTACTAGGGCTTTCGTGTTAAAATACACCAATAGTAGCCGACCCGGGGATCGAACCTAGTCCCGCTTGCAATCACTCGACCAACGAAGCAGTGAAATACCTTGTTACCTCACTCAATCCGTATAATTGGTTGCTTCTCCAAACCGATCACTTTAGACACCAAATAACTTAATTAATGCCATAGCTATGACACACGTCACATTACGTTAATGAATATAGGATTGGACTGAATGCGACTCAATCAAACATGTACATATATGTATTCTTGATTGATACACAGAAGTTAGAATAGAAAAGAAAACTAACAGAAGAGCAGTTCTAGAAAGATTTAATTGGCCTCAAAGTGTAGTGCCTACAAATATTTTTATTAAAGACACTACTGACCAGAGTATATTATACGTAT